>JAGDQO010002374.1:0-235000 GCA_018342035.1 Solanum appendiculatum | reverse complement strand
TTGGAAGTCCAATGAAAGGAGAAGGCTCAAGTCCTGGAGTGATTGTTCGATTATTTGAGGCATGTGGATTTCTCAACCCTTGTTAAGTGTATAGAATTCGTGTATTTCCTTGTGGTATGTGTTGGGGAGTAATGGGACTTGATGATGGGTTGACTTGTCCATATTGAATAATTTTAATGATGAAAAAGGGGTAATAAAAGGCAATGTGATTAATTATTGGTGTGTGATGTATTGAGAATGGTTTGAAAGGCTTATTGATTCATTGTTGATGTTGTATCACGATTGTGTTGTTGTGAAGTGTGCATTGTTATGAAAATGGGCATCTCCTCATTATTTGTGTGAACATGCTATTTGAATTGGTTCTGAGACATGGTTGTGACAAGTGTTATGTGAATTGAAAATGAATAAGAAATTAAAGAGGATGTACCATTTCGAGGGACGTGTCATGCGCCGCGACGGATATTACGATTCGAGGGACGTGTCGCACGCCGCTACAGATGCATGGACAAATATGTCCCCCATTGGTCCTGGACTGAGAGACAGCGGGTGTGTATCGTTAGGGCAGACATGCATCACTATACTTGACATTGCATTTCATTGCATTGTGCATCTTTATCATTTGTGAACTTATGAGCACTTTTCTGTTGAACTTGTGATTGGTGAACTTTATCTTGTGTGTTGTTGATCTGTAATTGTTGCAGTGATGTGGTTGAGCTATGTGCTGTGTAAATTGTGAACTATTAGGTTGGGCTGATTTTTATGCAGGTTGTAGTTGTGGAGGTTCGATTGGGGTGTAAGGAGTACCCGTATTCCATACCCTTAGCTTGTGTTTAGAAGTTTGCTTGCTGAGTACTGTGTGGTTTGGTACTAATCCCTTGCTTCTACAATATTTTTGTAGGTTATGAGCCCGGATCTTTATGATACCCTCTCTTATCTTCTTGTCCGAGTCTTCCTATGAAGATTTGTGAGGTAGCTGATTGTCATCTCAGCAGACTTTTTTACTCCTTATTTATGATCTTGTTTTATTCTAGAAACAACATCATTTAAGACTTGTTTATTTCTTTCATATCTATTATAATAAATTAGAGGTTTGTACACGTGACAACTAGGTTTTGGGGATATATATAAGCTAATTATGAACTTCCGCATTTATCGTATTATTTGGGTTTTAGGCTGACTTGTCTTGGTGGGATTAGACGAGTGCCATCACGTCTATCTTTGGGTCGTGACAAAATGGTATCAGAGCCCCAGGTTCATAGGTCTCACGTGTGTACAAGCCAAGTCTAGTAGAGTCTCGAGGATCGGCGTGGAGACGTCTGTTGCTTATCTTCGAGAGGCTATGGTGACTTTTAGGAAAAATCTTCACTTTTTGACTCTCTATCGTGCGCCCTTTGTTTGTTTTGATTCTTGTCACATCATTCCACTCTCTCACTTATAGTGATTACTCGTGCGTTGTTCTTCATGCGAGTAGTTGGTGTCTTGTATGGTTTGGAGGTTATATTTTGTTTAGAAGTGATAGACTCGTGGAAAGGATGTGTGGTCAAATTCAGAATGTTCAATGACTTGAAGGGATTGAGTTAGGTGATGGCTCGACGAATCATTTTGAGGATATCTGAATGATGAGGATGAACAATGGTTTGAGGGACTTCATGAACATATTGTTTATTTTGGGTTAGTTACCCAGCAGCGGGAACAATAATTGTGTGGTATATACGATATCTGGAGAGGTTCGACAATTAGAAGTGGAATAATAAAAAGGATGGTTAGATAATGAACACTGTAACTTCGGAAAATGCAATTAGTAAAGTTGTCATAATATATATGAGTTGCTTAGTGAATGATGAAAATATTGTTGCACTAATTGAGGTCATAGATTGAGTGTATATCCAATAGGGTCATGATACGACTACTACAACGGTACCGATGCCTAGTAAGTTAAAGTTAGAGAATCTGTTACTTCTGGTATCAACTTGATCTATGAAAAGATGCATATCGCTTGAGCTAGAGACAGAACAAATTTGGTAATAATTTACAACTATTCAATAGGTAGAAATGTGTGGGTTATTTGGGTACAATATTCTTGGTAGGTATGATGTGTTCTAGTGGTGGATCTAACGGACTTCGTGATGTGGTACTTGTGGTATATGAAAACGGATATGTCGATTGTCAAGTGTGAATACTAACTGCTTAAAGAACTATCAGTTGTATCACATGCTCATATAATGAGAGTCGACGTTGCATTCACGTTTGCGAAAGCAACTAGTTTGTTACTATGGACGCTTGGGTTAAGCATTATTTATAAGGAAAATTTTAGTGGTGGATCTTTGGTACGATATTAATGTGTTTAGGTTGTGAAGTGTATCTCGAGGATTCTAAATGAGGATTGGTGATTTCATCGTAAGCTTTAACGGAGTGGATCAATATCGGAATGACAAGCTTATGGGTAAAGAAAGTCCCAGTGAATATACCTGTGTGAAGGAAATTAAGGATTTTACTAAAAAAAGTGCTTTTAAAATTGAGTGATTCCTTTGAATTTGATTGGTATAGTTGGATTTGAGGTGTCATGTTAATGAAAAGGTTGACTTCGTAGTGATGGCAAGGACTAACTGAGCATGATGATAATAAAAGTTTGTGATGGATTGTGATTGAGATGCAACTATATGATAAGGATTGTTGGTTAAATCAATTTTGGTATTGTAATGGCGGCTTGCGAGTATCTAAGATTGTGGTTTGCTGCTAATTAGTGAGTAGCATGGTCGTATGGAAAGTTGTAAGAGGTGCTAAGACACCGCTGGAGTAGAATTAAAAGGAGCTAGAGTCATAAATGGAAAGAACTAGTGGGATGTAGAATAGCCTTCGGAAGGAGGCGAGAGCAAGGATGGTTACTCTAATTGCACGGGACAAAGATGTATCTTTAGAGGGTTGAGAATTGGGTTTAGAGACATGTGGTTCCATCTGTTTCCTCTGGTTTTGGTAATAGTGTCACGGGTTCATCAGATGGATTGAAAAATTGTTGAGAAAGATTTGAGAAAGAAGTCTACAACCATTCGACTCGAGTGTGGTGATAAGTTCTTTTGTGGTTTCGAGCTAGGCAACTTGCAAAGTTGGATTTTTTTTAATGAAGAATATGGTAAGTTCTATGGAGAGGCGATTAATGTTAAGCTAAGATACGTGAATTTGAAAAAAAAAATCTTCAAGATATGAGCTAATGTTGATAGATAAGAGGGATGAACTATACGGTTGGAATCAAAATTCAAGTTTTCATTGTAATTCTAAGTTTGTGGTAATAAGTTTTGTCAAGGTATGAATTGGTAAAGTAAGAAATAATTGACTGCATCGGGTATTGAGCCTTTGAAAGGACTTATGCATGGTTTGGATCGTACAAATGGTAACTTTTGAATTTAAAGGACCTAATGAAGGGTTTCACTTAATGTCTTGGGTTAGAGTATCTGGCAAAATGTCATGGATTGTTGGTCTAAGGATAAGATTGGTAAGTGAGTTAATGAAAGGAACAAGAGGTTGGTATATTGAAGGGTTCAGGGTATTTGAGACTGCATCATGGGAAGAATCTAAGAAAAGTGATGGAATATGACATCTCATAAAGACCCTTAGTTCGGAGTTAAAGGTAGTAAGGATTTTTGCCTTTGAGTTCAGATGTGACTATGCAATGTGAACTAGTTTGATACAGATTTACTAGGGGCTTATCAGCGACTTTTATGAAGATTAAGATTTGGTTTGAGTGAATAATAGTGATGTGTGGAAGGTTCTGCATTTTTACATTGGTTTGGATTGTTGAATTATAGTAGGTGACTTATAGATGTGCAACGGTATGGACCTACAGTTTTACATGATTATTGAGAAGTTCGAGGGAATTGATATTACTATGTTAAATGGGAATACATAGATGGTTGTGATGCATTACATGGACATATGATGGTAAATATAGATTATGTCCTCATAGTATATAAAATTATTGGGGGTGACCAAGAATTTCTTTAAGTGTTTTTATGTGGTATAAGATGGTTTGAATAATAGTTGAAACTTAGTATGCGAAAGATTGCATGGAGTTGACATTGGACGTGATTCACTAGTTTTATCTCGATGGAAAATTACTATCAGATTTGAAATTAGGGCTATCAGCCTTGGGTGGGACACATATCTATCATGAGATGCTTAAATGGAAAGAGAGGGAGCCATAGTTTGGAATTTTTTTAGGCGATAATGTGTTTGCTAAGAAGACTTTGATACAAGTGACGGAGAGTAAGGTAAATGACCTGTGTGGTTATGATGTTTGTTAGTATTAAGAGTGTTGGCTTCAGTGGAGTAATGTGAGAAGTAGGTGGGGTTTAATAAATCGAGTATGTGTACAATTATAATAAGGACCAGACTAATTGATTGTGGGTGGCTAAAAATCAAGGAGATGGAGTTAGATAAATCGGAGTGTTTGATATGGGCACTATGGAATGAGTATCTTGTGTTATTTGACCTTGGTTCCGTACATTTTTAGGTGACCACCTTCTTCATTTTTGACATTATTTGGAGTATGATTTACTGCCTATGCCACGAGTGTTTTCACATCTATGAGTGAATCCCTAGTGGTGGATCGGATTTACCGATCCTGCGATTGTCCTTATGGTAGGGTGGTATGTTTGGGCAGACTTGGTCATTTCAGTTATGACAGATTTGGTGTTGTTTGGGATAGTTGAAGTATACCGGTGATTCTACATGCACAACGTTACTTTTGAGAACTTATAAAAGAGCTACCATGAATAGTTATAGTTGTCGGACAATTTTAATATCCATCTCATCGCCGAGGTCACGTTCTGGCTGTGTGATTGAATGTGGGGGCCATAGGGTATAATTATGTCATTCTTAAGAGTTGTCTATAACCACAACTATTGATCTAGTGCTTCCACAGTGTTGTTAGAGGTTCTGTATGCTTGGGTGTATCACTTGTTGGGTGGTTACTTGATCATTTCCTTCTTTGGGTTAGATAAGTTTGATTCTCCCTTGATGATTAACCGATGTCTAAAGATCATATTTTTATAACTTAATCTCGTGAAAAGATTATGTTGTGAGAAGAGAATCTTGATAAGATTTGTGCATTATGAGTGTGTGGTGGTTGATTTAGGTTCACTTCTGATTGTACCCAGTATTGATTCAGAATTTTATCGTGGTTATGTGAGAAAAGATATGACTTAGTGATTGTGTTATGTTCTAGAGGGTTTCGGTTCAGATTGGGTCCATGGGTTAGTTTGTGGCTTGGTAATCACTCCTGATTTGTAGATCTACCAAAGTTTGATTCGAAAATCAAATTCTTAGTAGTTGATCTTCATGGAATTGTCTTAAGGAGGAGCTTACTTGGTGAGATGAACACCAACTCAGGAAGATCATAACCCAGGCTTTTGGTAAAGCTATAATCGGCCGACACATGAACCCTATCAGCCTCATGGACATATTTCAAACAATCAGAACCTTTATCCCGCACCATTTTTCTAAACATGTATAAGGCCTCATATGATAGATTATCACCAAGTGTTTTAGCTTCATCAACCATCGAATGAATATGGCGTACCTGAGAGCAAAAGAGGCATTTATAATTGAGCTTAGACAAAGAATAAGCTGCCAGACTTTTGGTCCCTTTTCTATATTGAACTTTACAGCTCAAAACTAACAAGTCAAACAATTGTACGGTAGAACATTTGTAAATCTCTGTTTTTGTGCAACTTGGAAGTGACAAAAGATACAATACAAGGGAGTTTATTTTACTACTATAGAGTTTGTAACACAACAATATGAATTTAATATTTACAGACACTTATTTGCTACGAGAACCAATCCAATTTTTTCCTTTAATGTATACCAAAATAATGATACCAAAACTAGAAGATTTACAACTTCTTTTACTCAAAAATCTCACCACACGGTTCAAACTTGTACATTTGAAAGAAAAAGTTCACAACTTGATAACATTACAAAAAAATCCACAACTCAAATATGCAGCTCAAGATCCCTGTACCCATTTGCAATCATACAGATCCTATGCATTTAAGTTGTTTTAAGGAGTAAAAGATCAACCCCAATTGTCCAAAATACAAGTAGACATGCTACTGTACATGTGCATACGCATTGTTACTGTATAGGCAAAGAAAAATATAAAAGACACATACATGTGTATATGCATTAATAAAATTAGTAGTTTTACTAAATATCAAAAGTATCCTATATTGAGTAAAAGTACCACTAATATCAATTGAGTAAGAACAATTAAATATACAAACCTATCATGAAATTATTCGAAAGAACAATTAAGTAACAAATACCACAAAAAGGGAACCAAGAATGGTGAAAAACATAGCAGCACTATATAAAATTAATCACACACTAAAAGCAATGAAGGCAAATATAAAAATTTGAAAGATGGATCAGTGAATATATTCTAGGCCGGCAAAGATCATTAACTTAATGGCATACTTCCTCAATTTTTTAGCTAAAATGATCACTCTGTAAACTAAAAAAATATATAAAATATCACAAATTAGGATAGAAGAGAAAAATTAAAATCATGACTAACCAACACAAAAGGGTCGAAGATAAACTAATGAAATAGGATGACTGATATACCTAATAAATGAGGTGGTACATACCATAGTTTCATATGCTGTTGAATTAGGCACATAACCTTGTTGACTTTGAGGATGCGAATTAGGATTACCAATAACAAGACGAGTAATGCGCCTAAACCAAATAAGGTAGGGGTGGTCATACCGAAGTGATTCATGATTGACCGGTGCATCACAACTATATTGGAGCCGTTGATTCCAAAGTGATAACCATTGTGAATGTTCCAACTCCCAATTTGTATTTGGTCTTCCCCGACGATCATGACGAAAATGCGTAGAATCAAATCGAAACGGAGTTGGAATAACTTGTTGCAATCCAAATTGTCTCATAACACGATCTGGCAAATGAACCTCGACCACATTCCAACAAAAGATTGGAGCTCTAACCCGCCATATGTTTCGTCCAGCATGACAATAGACAGGAAGACTCTCAATCAAGTCATCGGGATATGGTTCCCAAATAAACTACACGGAAAAGTAAAAAAACAAAATGAGTCTTTACATTTACAATCTTTATAAATAAATAAAAATTATATGCACTGTACCTGATCTTCTATCATTGAATTTTGGCTTAAAATGGAGTTTGGGTGTGGGACCTACTTTTTACTAAGATGACATCGTATGGGAATTTTGACTATTCCATTGAGTTCAGAATATCAAATCTGGTAGGGTTGCATATCTCGTTTGGGTGCATGGAGTTCCGAACAAATTCAGAGCACCCCGTCGGAGATTCGGGACTTGGCCAAACCAGCTGATATGCATCAGCTGGTGCAGGCAAGTTTTGTTCTTTGCGTTTGCGGGCCTCTAGATGCGTTCACGGAGGTCAAGTGACTTGAGACTCGCGTTTGCGGAGCCTTAGCCGCGATCACAGAGGCCGCATTCGCAGAAGCTTCACCACGATCGCAGAGATCCGGTTCACTCATGGCCACGTTCGTGAGGCTCACGTTAGCAGAGGCCTTCCGTGTTCGTAAAGAGTCGCTAGGACGGGTCTTATTTAAAGACCAGTCGAATGGCAGCTTGGGCTGAGACTTTGAAATTAGGTTTTCTCCCCCATTTCTAGTAGGAATTTGGTGATTCAAAGTCTCACGCATCCGTATTTGTTGTGGCTACGTGGTAGAGTGATTGGATTGTGTTGGTGGACCTCCGTTTGAGGTAAAGTTTTCCTTCAAGCTGCTGCTCAGTCATTGTCTTTAGCTTTTTCATTGCTGAAGTTGCATGCTGTTGTGTTGACTGTTCCCGATCCTCGAATTGTGTTCCATTATGGAAAACAAGTTCGAAGCATAGTTTAGGACCTCTTGATAGAGCCAATTCCATAATTTTCGACACGGATCTCACAATAGCCGTTTGACTCTAATATTGGTCCATCTCCATTTTATGTGTTTTTAATGTCAAAACGACCACACTTACGTTGTGATCCTAGTTTTTGATAGCATGGCAGTGTTTGGAGGCCGTTCGGAAAGGAAAAACTCTGGCCTTATGATTTGGAGCACGCGCGGTCGTCCTAGAGGTAGGCTACGACTTCCTCTTTATTTATATCGAGCATAAATGTGTAAATTCTTGATGATTAGTGTGCATTGGGGCGGGTACCTAGTTATTCCTTCTTTTCTTTTTTAGAAACCATGATTTAGGATTGATTACGATTGTTTTGAGGGTAGCACCATGCTGGTAGGGTTGGTTGTGTGAGTTGCTTGCTATGTGAAATTACTTGAGTTTTATTTGTTTCCTTATGCATATTTGGTCTTAGCCTAGGATAGGCTAGTGTTGCCTTACACTCCCAAACCTTGTGGCTTGCTTTGTTTTCGATGTTGATTCGGATAGACTAGGTCCTTGTAGACTGGAATAGAGGACTTGAGTATGATAGTCTAGGCCTTAGCTTAGGCGTTATCATTGCTTGTGGACCTTCTATACTCTTTCTATCTCTCTATTTATATGGCTACCAGGCGTTACCGGAGGTGCGTGCTATCGCGATTCTTGGAGATTGAGTGTGCTTGGCTGGGAGACTTCTGTTCTTACCTGTGGGAGTGGACGTCGATCCATGGTGGCTTGGAGCCTACTTGAGATCCTCTTCATAGTTGACACGCTCCTGATTCACTCTTGCTAGCTGGGCGGTACGCCCTGGGAGTGGACTGGCTGGCTGGGAGGCCTTAGTATCTGAGATATTCTATGGAGTTGACACACCTCCGGGTCACTCTTGCTAGCTGGGCAATACACCCCTGAGAGTTGACTGTATGGCTGGGCGGCCTGGATTGGTTGTCACTCTAGCTAGCTGGGCTGAGAGTTGACTGGTTGTGTTAATTGTCACTCTTGCTAGATAGGCTAGGAGTTGACTGGTTGGATTGGTTGTACTCTTGCTAGGTGGGCTGGGATTTGACTGGTGCTGGGTTACTCTTCTTTCTTATAGACTTAGTTTTTTTGTGTACGTGTTAGGCTTATGAGGGTCCGTTCGGGTTTTTATTTAAACTTACGCATGAGTGTACCTTCTGGGATTATGGGGTCCAACTTGGTTTAGTTTAGTTGTACTTAGATTTACTTCCTGTACATTCGGGTGCCTTCTTTCTTTCCTTCTTTGACCTGTGTTTGTGTCGAGATTTTATCTTTTCTAGCTGTCTTTACCTTTCTTGCTCAGTCGGCCTATGATGCCTACTGAGTACCTTGTTTTGGTACTTATGTTGCACTTTGCATCTTTTTCGTGATGTAGGTCCTAGTACTATTTATCAGTGGTGATCGTTCGTGCTATCTTTTGCAGCTTGTAGATATAGGAGACGAGGGTGAGCACTTGGCGTATTGGACCAGCCTGTCTCCTTCTGTACATATGTTAGCTTGTCTTTTGCCTTTGAGACACCTTGTTGTGGTCCACTTTTGTGAATTGTATTTGTTGTTACTAGATAGCTCTATACTTGTGACTTCTAGGTTCCGGGAGGGTTTCCATTTTATATAGATTTTGGTTTGCTTTCTGTTTCTGTCTTTTGTTATCATTAGTATTGTTTCCCCATTGGTTCTGCCCTTATACCTATTACTCACGTTCTGGGTATGTGTTGGCTTACCTACTGGTGGGTTATAGTAGGTGCCATCATGACTCGAGGGATTGGATCGTAGCAAGTTGGTATCAGAGCCTCAGGTTCACCGGTCTCACTTGTATAGAGCTAATACCTAGTAGATTCCTACGAATCAGTGCGAAAACGTCTGTGTCCTATCTTTGGGAGGCTACAAGGTGTCTTTGTAATTCCTCTTTTTTTGTATCGCTTTCATCCAACCTGTATGTTATTGGTTTCTGGAAATTTCAGTTGTTTTACTCTTTTCATAAGATAGATCGTACGCACCATGCGATAGCTAGGGGTAGGGGTCAACCTCCCTTACCGGGTAGGGGTGCAGCACCACCCCCGAATAGAGGGTGGGATCTGGAGCCTGCAGCGGATCCTCTAGTAGCCCGTGTTTAAGATCAGCCGGTGGGGCAGCTCAGACACCCTTAGACCGGCTGTGGTTCTAGACCTCCAGGCATCTATTGCCTAGCTTTTGACAGTGCTTGGGGGTATGCAGCAGGCCCCAGCTTCTACACTAGTATCGGCATCTGCGCCAGCACCAGTTCAGCAGGATTAGCCTCCACCAGAGGCACCCAGGTCATAGGTACCACCTGGGGTGCCCAGCCCGTGATTGTGGTCGGAGCTATGCTGCTAGAGGAGCAGAAGATGCTCGGAGTATTCTTGAGACTTTACTTTTGAGGTTTTCTGGGGCTGTGGGTGAGGATTCCCATAAAATTCTTACTACCTCTCGAGAGCGGCTTTATAATTTGGGGTTAGTGGAGTCGAGAGGATCTGACTTCACCACATATTAGTTAGATGGGCCAGCCAGGCAGTGGTGGCATACATTTATTGAGACTAGGCCAGCTGGTTCCTCTCCGGTCACCTGGACCGAGTTCTCTGAGGCCTTCTTGGCCAGATTCATCCCTCGCAGCATCAAAGATCACCTCCGGGATCAGTTCTCTAGGTTGGAGAAGGGCTCCATGACTGTGTCACAGTATGAGATGAGGTTTCACGAGCTCTCTCGTCATGCCACCATGATACTACCTACTGAGGAGGAGAGAGTTTGGTGTTTTATTCATGGATTGAGACTCCAACTTCAGATTAAGACCCACTCCATGATCTTCGCGGGCCGCTATTTTCTGGACGTTGTTGATCATGCCCACACTATTGAGGAGCTCCATCGTGAGGCCCAAGGGGGCAGCAACAAGATAACTATACATGAGGGTAACTATAGTGGGTCCCGCTCCAGGCCTAGAGAGGTATATAATAGGGTTCGACAACAATTTCAGTGGAGACAGCCTAGTCGACCTATTCATGCCTCATTGTAGAGTTCATAGAGGGATCGGTATAGCCAGAGTGAGATTGGCTCTAGCTAGAGTCATAGGTCCCAGGCTAGTGCTTCATGTCGTGGTGGCCATTCTTCTGGGAGAATATCATCTTTGGGTGTTTTTGACTGTGCTGAGTTAGGTCATTGGGCCAGAGATTTCCCTTTGCATAGATGGATTGCTCTAGTTCCATAGCCAGCTCTACCAGCTCTACTTGCAACATCTCCAGCTAGGGTTGAGGTCAAGGTCAAGACTGTTGCGGTAGACAATAGGGTATTCGAGGTGGTCCTCGGGGAGGTACATCAGGTTGTAGGACTGATGGCCAGGGTAGAGGGAGACAGGGCCATTTCTATGAAGCTCCAGCGAGGGCAGAGGCTAAGGCATCTGATGATGAGATTATAGGTATGATTCTTTTATGCCATCAGCCCGCCTCGACTTTATTTGACCCTGGTTCTACATATTCTTATATGTATTATGCTTCTCATTTAGGTATGAGTTCTGAGCCTATGGCATCGCCGTTGCATGTGTCGATCCCTGTGGGTGAGTCTTTAGTAGTGAATCAGGTGTTTTGATCTTTCTTAGTTACTATATAGGGGAGTGACACCCGGTCTGACCTTATATTGTTAGATATGCTTGACTTTGATATGATTCTGGGCATGGACTAGTTATCCCCATATCGTGCAATTTTAGATTGTTTCTCTAAGACTATTACCTTAGTCATGCCTGGTATTCCTCTGGTGGTGTGGCAAGGCTCGAAGGCTATTGGCTAGCAGATGTCTGTCCTATTTGGCATATGTGTGAGAAGTGAGTAGGGAGGTCACTTCAGTTGAGTCACTGCCTGTTGTCCGAGATTTTGTAGATGTATTTCCTATCGACGTACCTGGCCTACCCCAGAGTGTGATATTGATTTTCCTATCGAGCTTGAGCTGGGTACTCGACCTATATTCTATTCCGCCGTACTAGACAACCGCTGCAGAGCCCAAGGAGTTCAGTGTTTAGCTTCATGATCTCTTAGGTAAGAGATTCATCAGGCCTAGTGTATCGCTTTGGGGCGCTCCTGTTCTATTTGTGAAGAAGAAGGACGGTTCGATGCGCATGTGTATTGATTATAGGCAGCTGAATAAGGTGACGGTGAAGAACCTTTAGCCATGCCTAGGATTGATGATCTGTTCGACTAGCTTCAAGGATTCGTAGTATTCTCGAAGATTGATCTGAGGTCTGGTCACCATCAGTTGTGGATTAGGGCAGTGGACATCCCTAAGACTGCATTTAGGACTCGATATGACCACTATGAGTTCCTAGTGATGTATTTTGGATTGACTAATTCCCCTGTCGCCTTCATGGACTTGATGACACGGGTATTCAGGTCGTAACTTTATTTGTTGGTCATTGTATTCATAGATGACATCTTAGTGTACTCGCGGAGCAGAAGTGATCATGAGCAGCATTTGAGGATTGCGGTCTTGACTTTGAGAGATCAGTGGCTTCATGCTAAGTTCTCAAAATGCGAATTTTGGCTTTACTCTGTAGCATTCTTGGGGAACGTAGTGTCCAAGGATTGCATTATGGTAGATCCGGTGAAGATTGAATCTATTCTTTATTGGGCTAGGCTAACATCAGCTACTGAGGTTCGGAGCTTTATCAGATTTGCAAGCTACTACAAATGATTTGTGGAGGGCTTCTCAACCATTGTAGCACCTCTGACCCGGTTGAATAGCCTTGATGTGCCTTTTAAGTGGTCTGAGGAATGTGTGTTGAGCGTTTGGAAGCTCAAGGAGTTGTTGACTACTGATCCTATATTGACTCTTTTGATTGAGGGCAAAGGCTTCACGGTCTATTGTAACTTATTCGGCATTGGTTTGGGTTGTGTATTGATGCGTCGGGGCTAGATTATTGCTTACGCGTCGAGGCAGCTTAGGCAACTTGAGCGCAATTTCCCTCATGACTTGGAGTTACCGATAATAGTTTTCGTGCTTAAGATCTGGAGGCACTACCTGTATGGATTTTGTTGTGAGATTGACACTGATCACAGGAGTCTTCAGTATATTATAAGGCAGAGGGACCTTAATTTGAGGCAGTGTCACTGGATTGAGCTTTTGAAGGACTATAACCTCTCTATTCTCTACAATCTAGGCAAGACAAATGTAGTAGCGGACTCCTTGAGTCGGAAGGCAGTGAGTATATGGTAGTCTAGCTTTCCTATCTATTGTGGAGCGACCCTTAGCTTTGGACTTTCAGTCCTTAGCTAATCATATGGTTTGATTGGATGTCTCAGATTCTAGGTGTGTTTTAGCCTATGTGGGAGTTCAGTCCTCTCTACTTCATCAGATCTGTAGCCATCAATTTGAGGATGAGGTCTTGGTGGAACATCGAGATAGAGTTTTAGTGGGTGATTCTGTTCAGGCTACCTTGGATTCAAATGGGGTTTTAAGGTTTGCAGGCTGTATTTCTGTTCCGAGAGCCAAGGATTATATACAGATGATACTTCATGAGGCTCATGATTCTAGATATTCTATTCATCTGGGCACCACGAAGATGTATCATGACTCGAGGAAGCATTACTGGTGGGGCGGTATGAGGAGAGATATTGCAGACTATGTTTCCCATTGCCTTAGTTTACAGTAGGTGAAGGCTGAACATTTGAGACCTGGTGGTGAGTTTCAGAGATTACCCATTTCAGAGTGAAAGTGGGATCACATCATCATAGACTTTGTAGCAGGTTTGCCTCGAACTTCTAGAGGTGTTGATAGCATTTGGGTCATCGTTGATCTATTGACTAAGTCTGCACACTTCCTCTCTGTTCAGTCTTCATTCAGCGCCGAGAGGTTAGCCCATATCTACATTCATGAGGTGGTTCATCTTAATGATGTACTGGTCTCTATTATATCAGATCGGGGGGCTCAATTTACTTCTAGCTTTTGGAGGACTTTCCAGGATGAGTTGGGTACTCGCGTTGATTTTAGCACAACCTTCCACCTATAGATGAATGGTTACTTGGAGTGTACTATTCAATGTGCTTGAGGACATGTTGCGGGCTTGTGTATTAGAGTTTGGAGGTCAGGGGGACAAGTTCTTGCCTTTGGCGGAGTTTGCGTACAACAACAGCTACCATTCTAGCATTCAGATGGCCCCGTTTGAGGCCTTATATAGTAGGTGTTGTCTCTCTCCAGTTGGTTGGTTTGAGACTACAGATCTTAAACCGCGTGGTACAGACTTGATTTAGGAGACTTTGGAGCAGGTGAGGGTGATTCATGATAGGCTTCGGATAGCTCAGAGTAGGCACATGAGTAATGCGGATCATAGGCAGCGCCCTTTGAGGTTCTCAGTTTGTGATAGAGTTTTCCTTCGCGTGTCACCTATGAGGGGCGTAATGAGATTTGGGAAGTGAGGCAAGCTTAGCCCCAGGTATATTGGGCCTTTTGAGATCATCCAGACGGTTGGAGAGGTTGAATATGAGTTAGCTTTGCCTCCGATGTTCTCAGCTATCTACCCAGTCTTTCATGTTTTGATGTTGCACCGGTACGTTCCAGATGAGTCTCATGTGCTTCAGTATGATGCAGTAGAGTTGGATGATCGCTTGACCTTCTTGGAAGAGCCAATTGCTATTCTTGTTAGAGATGTGTGGCGGTTGCGCTTGAGAGTCATTTTTGTGGTTAAGGTCCATTAGAAACATTGTCTAGTTGAGGAGGCTACCTGGGAGACCAAGAATTATTTGCGGTAGCAGTTTCCTGGCTTGTTTAAGCCTTCGGGTACTTCTTGACTCTTACTTTTGCGAACGAAAGTACTTTTTAGTAGTAGATATTGTAATTACCTCCAAATCATTTATGTGTTTATGCCTCCTATTTTTCTCTTAGAGCTTTCCTGTAGTGACCCCAAATCATTTATGACTTGATGGGACTGACAGTTCAGTAACCTAGTCGTTCGTTTAGTTTTTGTACGAGTTTTAGCGTTTTGGGGGGCTTTTGAACCTTGAGCAGTCATTTTTTATCAGAAGTTCAAGAAGATGACCATAGAATCCAATTCTAACGATTCCATTAGCTCCAGAAGAGTCATTTTAGGCTAGTAGTATAGTCGGCATGATGCCCGAGACTTTTAGTGCGAGTCTGTGCAATTAGGCATTTTAACTTTCAAGTCGAAGCCTAAGTTTGACTTTAGTCAACATTCTGGGTAAACGAGCTCAGATAAGGATTTCATCAGCATGTTAGCTCCGAAATATTGATTTTCATCTAGAACTATCCTTCATTTAGATCCCGAGGCCTTCGGGCTAATTCTGAGCCCTATTGTGGATTTTGGCTTAAAATAGAGTTTTGGTGTGGGACCCACTTTTTGCCGAGATGACCTCGTATGGGAATTTTGACTGCTCCGTTGAGTCCAAAATATCAAATTTGGTAGGGTTTCATATCTTATTTGCGTGCATGGAGTTCCAAACGAATTTGGAGCACCCCGTCGGAGATTTGGAACATGGCCAAACCAGCTGATATACATTAGCTGGTGCAGGCAAGTTTTTTACTTCGCGTTTGCGGACCTCTGGCTGCATTCATGGAGTTCAATTGACCTGGGGCTCGCGTTCGTGGAGCTTTAGTCGTGATCATGGAGGACGCATTCACGAAAGCTTCACCGCGATCATGGAGATCCGGTTCACTCCGAGCCGCGTTCGTGGGGCCTTTACCGCGTTGACGAGGCTCACGTTCACGGAGACCTTCTACGTTTGCAAAGAGTCGCTATGACTGGTCTTATTTAAAGAACAGTCGCGATGGCAGCTTGGGCTGAGAGTTTGAAATTGAGTTTTCTCCCTCGTTTCTAATCAGAATTTGGTGATTCAAAGTCCAATTTGTTGTGGCTATGTGGTAGAGTGATTGGATTGCATTGGTGGACCTCCAGTTGAGTTATAGTTATCATTGAAGCTGCTGCCCCATCCTTGCCTTTAGATTTTTCATTGATGAAGTTGCATGTTGTTGCGTTGGCTGTTGTCGAGCCTCGAATTGTGTTCCATTATAGGACACAAGTTCGGGGCATAGTTTAGGATCTTTTGACAGAGTCAATTCTAAAAATTTTGGCACGGATCCCACAATTCCCGTTGGACTCTAAAATTAGTCCATCTCTATTTTATGTGTTTTTAGTGTCTAAACGACGGCACATATGTTGTGATCCTACTTTTTGATAGCATGGCAGCATTTAGAGGCCGTTCGGAAAGGAAATGCTCCAACCTTGTGATTTGGAGCGCTCTCGTTCGGCCTACAGGTAGGCTATTACTTCCTCTCTATTTTGATTGAGCATGAATGTGTAAATTTATGATGGTTAGTGTGAATTGGGAGCGAGTACCTAGCTATTCCTTTTTTCTTTTTAGAATCCATGATTTAGGATTGATTGCGATTGTTTTGAGGGTAGCACCATACTAGTAGGGTTGGTTGTTTTACTTGCATGCTATGTGAAATTACTTAAGTTTTATTTGTTTCATGATGCATATTTGGCCTTAGCCTAGGATAGGCTAGTGTTAACTTAGACTCTCAAACCTTGTGGCTTGCTTTGTCTCCGACATCGATTCAGACGGACTAGGTCCTTGTAGACTGGAATTGCAGACCTGAGTCTTATAGTCTGAGCCTTAGCTTATGCGTTATCATTGCTTGTGGACCTTCTACACTTTCTCTATCTCCCTATTTATGTGGCTCCGAGGTGTTACTGGAGGTACGTGCTATCGCGTTCTTTGGAGATTGAGTGTGCTTGGCCTAGAGCCTTTTGTTCTTACCTTTGGGAATGGACGTCGATCTACAGTGGATTGGAGCCTTCTAGAGATCTTCTTCGTAGTCGACACGCCCCTGAGTCACTCTTGCTAGCTGGGCGGTACGCCCCTATGAGTGGACTGGCTGGCTGGGCGGCCTTGGTATCTGAGATCCTCTATGGAGTCGAAACACCTCCGGGTCGCTCTTGCTAGCTGGGCGATATGCCCCTGGGAGTGGACTATCTGGCTGGGCGGCCTGGATTGGTTGTCAGTCTTGTTAGCTGGGTTGGGAGTTGACTGGTTGGATTAGTTGTCACTCTTGCTAGCTGGGATAAGAGTTGACTGGTGTTGGGTTACTCTTCTTTCTTATAGATTTAGCTTTCTGTGTACCTGTCGGGCTTATAGGGGTCCAGCTAGGTTTAGTTTAGCTGTACTTAGATTTACTTCGTGTATATTCGTGTGCCTTCTTTCTTTCCCGCTTTGACCTGTGTTTGTGTCTAGATTCTATCTTTTCTGGTTATCTTTACCTTTCTTGCTCAGTTATCCTATGATGCCTACTGAGTACCTTGTTTTGGTACTCATGCTGAACTTTGAATATTTTTCGTGATACAGGTCCTAGTCCCAGCTATCAAAGATGATCGTTCCTTCCATCTTTTGCAGCTTGTGGATATCGGAGATGAGGGTGAGCACTTGGCGTCTTGGACCAACCTGTCTCCTTCTATACATATGTTAGCTTGTCTTTTTCTTTTGAGACGGCTTGTTGTTGTCCACTTTCAGGACTTGTATTTGTTCTTACTAGATAGCTTTGTACTCGTGACTTTCAAGTTCTGGGAGGGTTTCCATTGTATATAGCTTTTGGTTTGCTTTCCGTTTATGTCTTTTCTTATCGTTAATATGATTTCCCATTTGGTTCCACCCTTATAACTGTTACTCGCATTCTGGGTACGGGTTGGCTTACCTACTGGTGGGTTATAGTAGGTGCCATCATGACTCTAGGGATCAGGTCATGACATTTTTTCTTTAGGGCCTTTTAGATACTAATGATGGATCTAAGGTTATTTTACTTTGAAGTGTGGGTCGGGAAATGGGTAGTTAGGTCGGATTTTATGTTAATGGATTTGGATTTTAGTTTTGATTTTAATTAATTGAGTCAGTTTAATATGGTGATATGGATGTAGACCTCTAATGGATGGTTTTAAAAATTCAAATATGATTTTTGTTAATAAAAAAAGGCACAATTGAACCTTTTTTATAAAGGCGGTGACATATATGAGCCCAACTTTTAACTGATTGTATAAATAAGTCATTTTTAATAATTCAATGGAATATTTGAGAATTTTTTTTCTTATAATGTATATTACACTATTGTAATACCCCGGATTCAAAGGATGGAATTTTTTTTTGAATTTTTATGGGTTGGTGCCAGTAACGACGGAGTCCACCTACGAACCGTAGATGGACAGACGGACCGTAGGTGGGAACCGTAGTTGGCCCACTGAAAGTCTGTAAGGTGTCAAGTTTCAGAACCTTAACAACGATCTGCTAGGGCGGCCTGTCGCTCTTTCAATGAGTCGTAGATGGGTCTCGTAGGTCTCCTCTAGACTTAGTTAAATCTTAAGGCCTTAAGTTCAGACCTACGGTTGCCATGTAAGAACCGTCAATGGGTTCACGAGCCATACATCAGTTTCGTCGTTGAAAGGTCCAAGTTGAAACTTTCTGATTCTATCTACGGAGGAACACGACGGTCCATAGGTTGATTTACGAACCGTAGGTCCCAACCGTAGATGGGCTCCGGTAGTTATTTTAAAGGGGTCTTCTGGTCTTTTCTCCTAATGGCTTAATTACATATTAATGTCGGTTTCCTTAATTCCCTAACACTATATAAGCCCTTTCAATCCTAAAATCTACCTTTTGCCAACCACTTTACAAAATTTCCCAAACCCTCCTCTCTAAAATATTTCTCTCTCTTGAAGTTAGAAGAAGAACAAGAAGAGGGCAAGCTAGGGTTCAAGAAATCAAGCTTTCTTCTTCAAATTGCTTAAGGAATTGAGACCCTAAGGTATGATAGTGTTCATCCATGGAATCCCTAAAATCTCCAATTTTCAAGCTAGAAGTTCTTAATTGAATTAGGGGTTTTCTTCCATGTTATGGATCTCTTGCAATGCTGCCTCAATTGATTGTTTTATGAACTTTGAAGTATGAATTGAGGTGAATTTCATGAATTTAGATGAATCCCCATGAACCCATACAAATTCCCCCAATTTTGAAATTTATGCTTTGTTGGTAGGTTGAATTATGAAGTGATGAATGTTATGAAATCTCTATGAATCTATGCATGAAATTATGATTTCTAAGTTAAGGTTTTCTAGATGAGGTTATGAATGAACTAAGGATGGTTTTATGAAAGTAAGCATGTTCAATCATGATTAAGAGGAATTCTCATGAATCTATGTGAACCCTATGATTTGTAAGTTGAGAGCATGATGAACTATGTGAAGATGAAGTTCATAAATTATGCATGTCTCTTACGAAGCAAATGATGAATTGAAGGTGCTTTGAGATTGAAGCATCAAAGTTTATGATATGATGACATTGTTGTTGAGTTGTGAAAGGAATTCTCATATATTACTCAATCCATGAATGTGAAAGGTTTTCTCAAATGTAATGATTCATAACGTGTTGAAAGGTTTGCTCAACTAACTTTGAATTGATGATTAACGATCACCCATGTTCCCTAGTGTAGACAAGAGGGGATTACCCATGTCTACTTATGATAGTTGAACTGTGTCGAATCGGTGGGAATTATGCTTATTAGCACCGAGTGGACAAGTGGCGATTACCCATTTCCCATAAACTATGTGCCACCATAGGAAAATGGTCTATGATAGACACTAGCTAGTGGATCCACGTAAGCTATATGTTAAGTAAAGGGTCCTACCTTGGCAAGTAGGATGGCCCTATCAGTGTGGGGTTATACACCGGATTTCATGTTGATAGCTCACATGGTCTTATATGTCGGTTAAGGCTACTTCCCACAAGCAATGAACTAAAAGTATTGTTATAATGTTTCTCAAGTAAAGTAAAGATATTTAGCTTGCTTTTACCATGGTTTATGTTGCCTGCTTCTTAACTTTTATCATGTTTTAGCTTGGTCATTGCATATCATGAAAATGTCCCGTTTTAGCATGTTTTAAATGATTTTGTGCATTGCTATCATACTTGGTACTTGATTGTACTAACACATACTCTTGCCTACATTGACTTGTTAATGTAGGGCTTGGCGATTCACCATCCACTAGCTTAGTAGAAAAATTGAGAAGACTTGGTGAGTCCTCATCCATTTGAGGACAAAGCCTAGTTTTTTCTTACTTTCATGTACTTTCATTTTGGCTTGTATTGGGTTACGTCCCAAACCTTATTTTCATTTTTATGTTAGATTGGCTTTGAGACATGAGATGTAGACTTCCGCTATGTTCCTAAATGTTTTGATATGACATTGTCTTTTGAATTCTTAATTTCTATGATCTTGTATATATGTATGTTAAGTGGCTTGTATGAGGCCTTTCGAGGTCTTGTACGACATGTCACATCTAGGGGGTACCTTGGTCGTGATAAACTTTGTATTCAGAGCACAAGGTTTTAGAAATCTCCTAGGATGTCTCATAAGCCACGTCGAGTAGAATCTTGTTCATGAGTGTGAAGCGTGCCACATTTTTGAATGAGAGGCTATTAGACGTTTAAGAAACTTCACTTCTTTCATTACTCCTAAGTCATGCCATAGAGTTTAACTCTATATGTCTCTCTCCTAATCTCTATCCTATGCATTTCAGGATATGGCGACTCTAAGAGATTATGTTAGAAGAAGTGCAGGAGAGAATGCGGATCAACAAACACCTCCTCAAGCTCCGCAAGTTCCGGCCGACCCTTTGGCTGAACAAGTGACTAATGCGGAGTTTAGGGCTGCTTTTCAAGCATTGGCTCAAGCCATGACGACTCAAGCCAATAGAGAGGTTGTGGCTCCCGTGAACCCAAATGTGGGTACAATGGCATCAAGGGTGAGGGACTTCACTAGGATGAACCCTCCAAAATTTCATGGTTCTAAGGTTGAGGAAGATCCTCAAGAGTTCATTGATAAGGTATACAAGGTGCTAATGATCATGGGTGTGACGCCGAAAGAAAAGGCGGAGTTGGCCACTTATCAGCTCAAGGGTGTTGCTCAAATTTTGTTTAACCAATGGAAGAGTGAGAGGGCGATTAATGAGGGTCCTCTTGATTGGGAGAAATTCAAGGTTGCTTTTCTTGATAGGTTCTTTCCCCTTGAGATGAGGGAGGCATGGGTGCTTGAGTTCATCAACCTTCGTCAAGGAAACATGAGTGTGAAAGAGTATGCCTTGAAGTTCACACAATTGTCTCGATATGCTCCTTCTATGGTTCCGATCCTAGGGCAAGAATGAGTAAGTTTGTTTCAGGAGTGTCCGAAATGGTGGTCAAAGAGTGTCGTACCGCCATTCTTGTCAATGACTTGGATATTTCTTGTCTCATGGTGTATGCTCAATAAATAGAAGAGGAGAAACTCAAGGAAATATCTAGAGAGGCAAAGAGGGCTAAGATCGGCGATGGTAATTTTTCACACTCAAGGTTCGATGGACATGATCGTTCTAGATTTCGATAAAAGGTCTCTGGTCAAAGTTCCTCTAATGCTCCTCCTAAGTCCAACAAGGATAGGGTGCCCAACCCTAAGCCTCAAGAAGGGAATGGTGGTGGTTTTTCATCGACTACTTGTGCTAAGTGTGGGAAAAAACATGAGGGTAAATGTAGCCGGTTCAAATGCATGCTTTGGTTGTAGCAAGATGGATCACAGGATAAGGGATTGTCCCTTAGTGGCTAAAAATGAAGGGGATAACCGTCGATGCACTCAACCTCAAAATCCATCGAGTTCTAGTGGAAATCAGAAGCAAAACCGATTCTATGCACTTCAAGTTCATCATGAGCAAGAGGGTTATCCCGATGTGGTTATTGGTATGTTGAAAGTTTTTCACTTTTATGTTTATGCCTTGCTTGATCTCGGTGCTACTTTGTCTTTTGTGACGCCATATATGGCTATGAGGTTGATGTTGTTCCGGATGTGTTGTTAGATCCTTTTCATGTCTCTACCCTGATTGGTGAATCTATTGTGGCTAAGAAAGTCTATAGGAATTGCCCCGTCTCTTTATCTCATAGAGTCACTCATGTTGACCTTGTAGAACTTGATATGTTAGACTTTGATGTTATTCTTGGGATGGATTGGTTGTATTCTTGTTATGCTTCTATTGATTGTAGGACCAGAATGGTCATGTTTCAATTTCCAAATGAGCCTATCCTAGAATGGAAGGGGGGAAATTCTATGCCTAAAGGTCATTTTATTTCTTGTCTTAAAGCTAGAAAGATGATTTCTAAGGGTTGAATATACCATCTTGTTAGGGTGAGGGATATAGATTCCAAAACTCCTACTCTTAAGTCGGTCCCCGTTGTTAATGAGTTCCCAAAAGTGTTTCCGATGATTTACCCGATATTCCTCCCAAAGGGAAATAGACTTCGATATTGACCTTCTCCCAGATACGCAACCTATCTCTATTCCTCCATATAGAATGGCTCCGGTGAAACTTAAGGAACTAAAAGAGAAATTAAAAGACTTGTTGGATAAGGGTTTCATCCGACCAAGTGTTTCTCCATGGGGCGCTCCGGTCTTGTTTGTAAGGAAGAAAGATGGTTCACTCCGTATGTTCATTGACTACCATTAATTGAACAAGGTTAACATTAAGAATAAGTATCATCTTCCAATGATAGATGACTTGTTTTATCAACTTCAAGGAGCTAGTTACTTCTATAAATCGACCTTCGTTCGGGCTATCACCAATTGAGGGTGAAAGAAGTTGATATTCCAAAAATGGCTTTCCAGACTAGATATGGCCATTATAAATTCCTAGTGATGTCGTTTGGATTACAACTGCTCCGGCCGCGTTTATAGATTTGATTAATAGGGTGTTTAGGTAATATCTTGACATGTTTGTGATTGTCTTCATAGATGATATCTTGATTTACTCAAGGAGTGAGGATGAGCATGCCGATCATTTAAGGATTGTATTGCAAGTCCTCAAGGACCATCAACTCTTTGTGAGGTTTAGTAAATGTGAGTTTTGGCTAAGGTCCATGGCTTTTCTTGGTCACATTGTCTCTTGTAAGGGTATTGAGGTAGATCCTAAGAAGACGGATGCAGTTAAGAATTGGCCTAGATTTCTATCACCTTCAGATATTCGTACTTTCTTGGGTTTAGCCGGCTATTATAGGAGATTTGTTGAAGGGTTTTCTTCGATTTCTTCTCCATTGACAGCCTTGACTCAAAAGAAGGTTAAGTTTACTTGGTCCGAAGCGTGTGAGAAGAGTTTCCAAGAGTTGAAAGAAAAACTTACTTTGGCTCCGATGTTGACCTTACCGAAAGGGTCCGATGGGTTTGTGGTTTATTGTGATGCCTCAAGAATTGGGTTAGGATGTGTTCTTATGCAAAATGGAAAGGTTGTTGCCTATGCTTCAAGACAACTCAAGGTGCATGAAAAGAACTATCCTACTCATGACTTGGAATTAGTGGCGGTTGTGTTTTCTTTAAAGATATGGCGGCATTATTTGTATGGGGTGTATGTTGATGTCTTTACTGACCATAAGAGCTTGCAATACATGTTTAAGCAAAAAGATCTGAATCTTCGCCAAAGGAGGTGGCTCGAGTTGTTAAAGGACTATGACATGAGTGTCCTCTATCACCTTGGTAAGGCTAATGTGGTGGCGGATGCTCTTAGTCGGTTGTCTATGGGTAGTGTTGCTCATGTTGAGGATGGTAAGAAAGAGTTGGTTCGTGATGTACATAGATTAGCTCGATTGGGTGTTCGGTTGGTTGATTCCACTAAAGGTGGTGTTATGATCCACAATGGTTCTGAATCGTTCTTTGTGCATGATGTGAAGGCTAAACAAGATTTTGATCCTAATTTGGTTGAGATGAAGGAAGCAGTGCTCAAAAAGTCCATAGAGGCTTTCTCCCAAGGGGGAGATGGTGTACTTCGATATCAAGGGTGTTTGTGTGTCCCCGATGTAGATGACTTAAGAGGACAAATTTTATCGGAAGCCCATAGTTCTCGATACTCCATTCAGCCGGAAGCTACCAAGATGTACTGTTATTTGCAGGAGAACTATTGGTGGAATGGGATAAAGAAGGATATTGTGAAATTCGTGGCTAAGTGTCCTAATTGCCAACAAGTGAAAGTTGAGCATCAAAAGCTGGGAGGTTTGACCCAAGATATTAGTATTCCTACTTGTTAGTGGGAAGATGTGAATATGGACTTTATTGTTGGTTTACCATGCACCCGGCGACAATATGATTCGATTTGGGTTGTTGTAGATCGAATGACGAAATCAGCCCAGTTTATTCCCGTCAAAGTTTCTTATTCGGCGAAGGATTATGCTAAGTTGTATTTGAGGGAAATGGTTAGGTTGCATGGAGTGCCTTTATCCATTTTCTCCGATCGTGGTGCACAATTTACTTCTCAATTTTTGAAATCCTTCCAAAAAGGTCTTGGTACTCGTGTTAAGCCTAGTACGGCCTTTCATCCTCAAACCGATGGGAAAGCAAAATGTACTATCCAAACTTTGGAAGATATGCTGAGAGCTTATGTGTTGATTTCAAGGGTAATTGGGATGATCATTTGCCCTTGATTGAATTTGCTTATAATAATATCTACCATTCTAGTATTGGTATGGCCCCATTTGAAGCTCTTTATGGTAGGAGGTGTAGAGCTCCTATAGGTTGGTTTGAAGTTGGTGAAGTTGCTTTGATGGGTCCCGAGTTGGTACATGAGGCTATGGAGAAAGTTCGGCTTATTAGAGAAAGGTTAAAAATGGTTCAAAGTCGACAAAAGTCCTATGCCGATGTTAGAAGGAGAGATTTAGAATTTGATGTTGATGATTGGGTTTACTTGAAAATTTCACCCATGAATGGTGTAATGAGATTCGGGAAGAAAGGGAAGCTTAGTCCCTGTTATGTAGGCCCATATCAAATTTTGAGACTTGTTGGTAAGGTTGCTTATGAACTTGACTTGCCTAATGAGTTGGCATCGGTGCATCCGGTTTTCCATGTCTCATTGTTGAAGAAATGTGTTGGTGACCCAACATCTATAGTGCCATTAGAGAATCTTGGCATAAAGGATAGTCTTTCCTATGAAGAAGTTTCGGTTGAGATTTTTGACCGGCAAGTTCGAAAGTTAAGAAATAAAGAAGTTGCTTCCGTGAAAGTTCTTTGGAGGAATCAATTAGTTGAGGGTGCTACTTGGGAAGCCGAGGCCGATATGATGTCCCGATATCCTCATCTCTTTCTTTCCGATCCTACTCTAGCTTGAGGTACCTAGTTCCTCATGGTTCACTCTTTCGGTCTCATGTGTCTTAATAATTTCCATGATTCCTTGATTATGCATGTTCATGAAGAGTCTAATGTTGTGAAAATGAGCTAGCTTGATTGATTTATCTATGAATATGTGCATTGAGTATGAGTTGCATACAGTCTTCATGAACTGATGTGTTGAACATGCTTTAGCTTGAAGTTGATGTTTCCACCTCGGATATGTGCATTTATGTGATTGCATTCTAGGTTGGGTTGTTAGCTCTTGTTTCTACCCTCCTTATGATGTCTTGATTCTCATTCGAGGATGAATGTTCCCAAGGGAGAGATAATGTAATACCCCGAATTCAAAGGGTGGAATTTTTTTTTGAATTTTTCTGGGTTGGTGCCAGTAACGATAGAGTCCACCTACGGACCGTAGATGGACTGACGGACCGTAGATGGGAACCGTAGTTGGCCCACTGAAAATTTGTAAGATGTCAAGTTTCAGAACCTTAACGACGATATGCTAGGACGGCCCGTCGCTCTTTCAACGAGTCGTAGATGGGTCTCGTAGGTCTCCTCCGGACTTAGTTAAATCTTAAGGCCTTAAGTTCAGACCTATGGTTGCCATGTACGGACCGTCAATGGGTTCACGAGCCATACATGGGTTTCGTCGTTGAAAGGTCCAAGTTGAAACAACTTTCTGAATCTATCTACGGAGGAACAGGACAGTCCGTAGGTTGACTTACGGACCGTAGGTCCCAACCGTAGATGGGCTCCGGTAGTTATTTTAAAGGGGTCTTTTGGTCTTTTCTCCTAATGGCTTAATTACTTATTAATGTCGGTTCCCTTCATTCCCCAACACTATATAAGCCCTTTCAATCCTAAAATCTACCTGTTCCAACCACTTTACAAAATTTCCCAAACCCTCCTCTCTCAAGTATTTCTCTCTCTAGAAGTTAGAAGAAGAACAAGAAGAGGGCAAGCTAGGGTTCAAGAAATCAAGATTTCTTCATCAAATTGCTTAAGGAATTGAGACCCTAAGGTATGATAGTGTTCATCCATGGAGCCCTTTCCTACATGGAATCTCTAAAATCTCAAATTTTCAAGTTAGAAGTTCTTAATTGAATTAGGGGTTTTCTTCCATGTTATGGGTTCCTTGCAATGCTGCCTCAATTAATTGTTTTATGAACTTTGAAGTATGAATTGAGGTGAATTTCATGAATTTAGATGAATCCCCATGAACCCATACCAATTCCCCCAATTTCAAAATTTATGCTTTGTTGGTGGGTTGAATTATGAAGTGATGAATGTTATGAAATTTCTATGAATCTACGCATGAAATTATGATTTCTAAGTTAAGGTTTTCATGATGAGGCTATGAATGAACTAAGGGTGGTTTTATGAAAGTAAGCATGTTCAATAAAAAACTATGAATTTCCTCTATTATGTGGCTTCCTTCAATTATAGATAAATTGCCTTGTTTATGGTTTTCTAAGCATGAGTTTGCAATGAATTGCATGATTAAGAGGAATTCTCATGAATATATGTGAACCCTATGATTTGTAATTTATGAGCATGATGAACTATGTGAAGATGAAGTTCATGAAATTATGCATTTCTCTTATGAAGTAAATGATGAATTGAAGGTGCTTTGAGATTGAAGCATCAAAGTTTATGATATGATGACGTTGTTGTTGAGTTGTGAAAGGAATTCTCATATATTACTCAATCCATGAATGTGAAAGGTTTTCTCACATGTAATGATTCATAACGTGTTGAAAGGTTTGCTCAACTAACTTTGAATTGATGATTAAGGAGCTATTCTAATGAAGCAACAAGAGGCGATCACCCATGTTCCCTAGTGTAGACAAGAGAGGATTACCCATCTCTACTTATGATAATTGAACTATGTCTAATCCGTGGGAATTATGCTTATTAGCACCGAGTGGACAAGTGGCGATTACCCATTTCCCATAAACTATGTGCCACCATAGGAAAATGGTCTATGATAGACACTAGCTAGTGGATCCACGTAAGCTATATGTTAAGTAAAGGGTCCTACCTTGGCAAGTAGGATGGCCCTATCAGTGTGGGGTTATACACCGGATTTCATGTTGATAGCTCACATGGTCTTATATGTCGGTTAAGGTTACTTCCCGCAAGCAATGAACTAAAAGTATTGTTATAATGTTTCTCAAGTAAAGTAAAGATATTTAGCTTGCCTTGACCATGGTTTATGTTGCCTGCTTCTTAACTTTTATCATGTTTTAGCTTGGTCATTGCATATCATGAAAATGTCCCGTTTTAGCATGTTTTAAATGATTTTGTGCATTGCTATCATACTTGGTACTTGATTGTACTAACGCATACTCTTGCCTACATTGACTTGTTAATGTAGGGCTTGGCGATTCACCATCCACTAATGGCTAGAGCTTAGTAGAAGAATTGAGAAGACTTGGTGAGTCCTCATCCATTTGAGGACAAAGCCTAGTTGTTTCTTACTTTCATTTTGGCTTGTATTGGGTTACGTCACAAACTTTATTTTCTTTCTTATGTTAGATTGGCTTTGAGACATGAGATGTAAACTTCCGCTATGTTCCTAAAAGTTTTGATATGACATTGTCTTTTGAACTCTTAATCTCTATGATCTTGTATGTATGTATGCTAAGTGGCTTGTATGTGGCCTTTCGGGGTCTTGTACGCCATGTCACGTCTAGGGGGTACCTTGGGTCGTGAAAACTATTGACAAATTATTTTAAATTACTATGATCTAATGTACTTAAATAAATAAAATCACAATTTATTATGATAATTTTTTTAAAATATATTGTTTGTGTATTTACAGGTTGCTCCTAATCACCATATATCATCATATCATCATTATATTAATTAAAAGTGAAACTTTCCAAGTTTAAAGTTGAATTGCAAAAGCTTTTTTTTTTTAGAGTTAGAAATTAAGGATTATTTTGATTTTTTGGTTTGTTAATGCAGTGAAAACTTATCTCCTATAAAATACATGATTTATAACTATCAGAAAAATCAAAAGTCACTCTCTTAATTTTTGTAATTATACCTCTTAAATATCTTAATCACTCACTTCCCTCCCCATCTACAACAGGTTGTTTGTTTCCCTGAAACATAATGTAAAAGTTGAAACATATTTGTTTCAATTAATGAGAAATTGAAAGGAGAGAATCACAAAGTTATAAAATATGAGAAGTTCTTATCATTGAACCTTGAAGAGTACTTCATAAATATGCACATCATTCAGTAAATGCTTTAATAATATGCCTTTATTTTCTTCTATGTTTACAGTAAGTCCAGATTTTTTTAAAATTTACTTCATTTGAATGATAAATTTATGCCCTTATATCTACAAAAATGGTTGAAATACTATGGTCTCACTCAAAGAAATGGTTCTGCTAGCCACTGATAAATGAAGAGTCAACGAGAAAGACAAATAGTTAATTTAAATAAAACAAAAATGAAGAGGTAGCACTGGAGTCGTTTGCCGGGATATTGTTGTATGCTTTGATACACTCACAGTTTTTTTTAATTGAGCAATTTTTTTCAGTCCTGATCGGTTAACACCTCAAATCTAAAGTTGAATTAACATTTTATCCCTTAAGCTTCTTTCTGAGAACTAGAAATTAAGGCTTTGTTTGGTTTTTTTTGTTAATGCACTGATAAGTTATCTCCTATTAATTAAACGTGAAGGGAAATGGAAATTCTACTCAGTGCGCTCAACTCTCAAACGTCAATTCACTTTATGTAACATATTTTCTAAATCTACATATGATAAAATGCCTGACTTTTTTTCTCCAATTACTGTCACGCCCCGAGAGGGTACCCTAGGTGTGGCCGGCACTCGGAGGCCATTGCTGGTCCCAAGCGAACCACTTGGTCTGATCACTCATTCAATCACTCAGCGGAAGATTTAGATAAATCAAAGAAGACACTCAAGCGGGCTAACAATCAACAACTCAATAAAAGGATAGTTCAAACACTCAGTTCAAATCAACTCAACATCATAATTCAATAATGAAATTGTTGTTTAAAATAAAACAGACTCTGAAAGAATCATTCTAACTCAACTCTGATTCTGTCTATGAAGCCTCTAATTGACTCGTAAGAAGGTGCCGAGACAAGCCCACGGCTACCTCGAAATACTGAAAGTAAAGACTCAGGAGCACCTCCGAATGCAAAGAGGTCTCACCAAAACACTTGGTGGAATCTGACCTTCAACGGTATGCTTGTTGAGGATCTCTATCACCTGTGTCTGCATCATAAAACGATGCAGGCCAAATGGCGTCAGTACATGGAATGTACGAGTATGTAATAAAGCTAAAAAGGAACTTACTCAAAGATACTCAACTCAAAGGACTCAACTCTGAGAAATAGCTCAACTCACCAAGGCATACAATATATGTAAAATAATGCTTTAAAAGATATGGATATGTAAATGCAACTCAATATATAAAATATAATATTTTACTCTTGGGGAGTTTCTCTAACCGACAACCATCACTTATGAGCTAGTGATGATACAACGCTTTGCACTGCTATTGCCGCAGTCGTCCAATACCTTGCCAGATTAAGGGACGATCAATCTCATTGGATCCACAATCAATCAAAGTCCTCTTTTTGGGACTAGAGAAGCATAGCCTCTATCCTACGCTGGCTACGTAGTTTATGGGGTTTGAGTTGTTATTTACTCTTACCCAAATCGATGATCAATACTACTCCCAAAAGACTCAATGTGCTCATATGCTCATATGCTCAATCAGATCATTTTACTCGAATCATTTCATCTAGTCTCATTGGACTCTCATCAAACTCAATCTCATCTCAATCATCAATTCTTTCATTTAAAACATGCTTTTAAACTCATTCATATCTTCTCAAGACTCTATCTCAATCAATCATTTATACTCAAAACACTCATGTTCAAAATAATAAAAGTTTAAGAACCTTTCAGACTCAACTCGGACTCAACTCATTCTCATTCAAAAATTCTTTTAAGACTTACTCACATCTCATCAAACTCTTTTCTCGAAAACATCATTTATGCTCGATTCTATACTCATTAAGGCTTTGAAACCATGCATAGTGAATAATAATACAAAAGCTTCAAAAAAACTCATTCTTAAAATAATGCATCATAATGGATGACTCAAGACTTTCAAAGTTCAAATGAATGCACTCGTGGACGCTCATGTTCCCTCAAAACCTTTCTCCTACTCATTGCATAAAAAATACTCTTTATTCAATTAAAATAGTGCATTATAGGAAGCAATGTAGTAACTCAACTAGGGTTCATGTGAAACTAGGCATGAACAACGATTCGAGAATAAGACTCATATGGATAAACACAATCCCAATAAATAAATATGAAACTCAATGATGGAAATCATAACTCATTCGAAAACTCAATAGCATTAGGGTTAGAATGCAACTTGACTCTTTAATGAAGGAATTGAGATGTAGGGCACGTGGACGAACTCAGTCCAACGCTATTAATAGCCTTACATACCTGGAAGATTAAGGTTACAATCGCAATTCGAAGGCCTCAATGAAAGCTCTTGAAACCCTAGCTTTTCTCCTCTTCAATCTTGCTCTCAATGATTCTAAGTGTTAAAGAGAGTATATATGTATTGGATACTGATAAGAGGCTTAAATAATTCCCAAAATTTCAGGGTTTTAATTATAAAAGAGTGGGAAAAGATGAAAACACCCCTCTTTAAAACTGCCGAACTAACCTACGAGGTCACCTATGGCTCGTGGTTCGACCTACAGACAGTAGGTACCATCCGTAGGTCTTGGGTCCCCAAAAATTGAGTTTTTGAACCTTTTTGACGACTTGACAGAGCCACCTACGAGACCTACCTACGGCTCGTCGTTCAACCGACGGACCGTAGGTTGGGTTCGTCGGTCGCAGACTCAGAAACTCTGATATGACAGTCTCTGGTAAAATGGCCAAAACATTGTACTCCAAGCTCGAAAAAAGGCAAAATTGGTGGCTTTGGAAAGAGGACTTAGAGACCTTTAATTTGATAGATTACGGGCCACCTAATTCATTATGTTCTGGGAGATATGATCGTTTGAAGTTGACCCTTATATGATCTTATACGAAAACTTAATCGGTAGAGGATCTTTGAACTCGACTTAGTACTAGAGGTTCCTTATGACCCTAATTCACCTCTAATACACTTCAAATACTTAGGAATAAATATATACCATTAGAAGTCATTGAGTTTGGGCCTACGCATAAGAACAATGGCTCGGGTCTTAGCTTGAAATTTTTTGGGGGTGTTACAATTACAAAAACTTTGTGCTAAGCAACTTCAGAAGCAGAGGGTTTAAATGGGTTAAACATTTAAAGTTCTTTGGATTATATTATTTTCATCCAGGAGAAGATTTAGAGAAATGAATCAATCATGAGCGTAGAGCTCTTTCTGTCACAAATATCAAATCTGAACATATCAACTCCAGATTATTTTCTATGTACCTTCATAATTTTCATTTGGTAATACTGAGTTATTGTTTCATTATAGTAACTAATTTTTGGGATTCTGTTTACTAAGAGACACTTGTATTTTCTTTTTTTTAATCACTAATATCTTAACCTTCTGCTATATTAATTTCTCATAGTGAATATATGTATGGCTATCTTTATCTGAGCTAAATAAACTAATCTATATTTTTTAACTTTGCTGTAGGAAAAATTATGTCATGTATAATATAAAATGTAAAAAGTGTGTTTTATTGTGACCTCTTCTACGGTTAATAAAGCTCTCTATTTAAAGACTACAAAAGTAATACACACACACTCTCTCTCTCTCTCTCTCTCTCTCTCTCTCTCCCTCCCTCTCTCTCTCTCTCTCTCCCTCCCTCTCCCTCTCTCTCTCTCTCTCTCTCTCTCCCTCCCTCCCTCCCTCCCTCTCTCTCTCTCTCTCTCTCTATATATATATATATAAACACACACTCTCTCTCTCCCTCTCTCTCTCTCTCTTTCTCCCTCCCTCTCTCTCTCTCCCTCCCTATCTCTCTCTCCCTCTCTCTCTCTCCCTCCCTCCCTCTCTCCCTCCCTCTCCCTCTCCCTCTCTCTCTCTCCCTCCCTCCCTCTCTCTCTCTCTCTCTCTCTCCCTCCCTCTCTCTCTCTCTCTCTCCCTCCCTCCCTCCCTCCCTCCCCCTCTCTCTCTCTCTCTCTCTCTCTCTATATATATATATATATATAAACACACTGTTGTAAAGCATTAGCCATAGAGAATAATATATTGACAAGATATATGGTAGAGAATGCTTTCTTATTTCTTTCTATTGTAATTTTTGATTGTCTTTTACACAATAATCATTGCTTATTATAAAATGTCTTCTCAACTTACAAGAAATCAATGATGTTCATTCATTTAGTACATGAACTTCAAAAGAGTTACGTAAGAGACATCCACATTAATGCATTTATAACACCCCCCTTATATGTCCATATATAATGTGTCTCGTTAAAACGTTACTAGGAAAAATCAAGTGGGAAAAAGCCTAGTGAAGAAAAAAGAGTACACATATCTTGTAATACGCTGTGAGTTTGCCTCATTAAAAACCTTATCAGGAAAATCCAATGGGACAAAACCTTGATTGAGGAAAAAGAGTACAACGTGTATTTTACTCCCCTGGTGAAAACTTTATTTGATATCTCGAAGACAATGCACTATAAGTTTACATCTTAGATTTTTAAATATTGACGTTGGCAATGCCTTAGTGAATAAATTTGCAACATTATCACTTGAGTGAATCTGTTGAACATTTATCTCATCATTTTATTGAAGATCATATGTGGAAAACAATTTAGGTGAAATATGCTTTGTTCGTCTCCTATGATATATCCTCCCTTCAATTTGAGCTATGAAACCTACATTATCTTTATATAATATAGTTGAAATGTTTGTTTGCACAGAAAGACCACATAATTGCAAAACATGTTGAGTCATTAATCTCAATCATACACACTCTCGATTGACTTCATGAATGCCTATTATCTTTGCCAAATTTGAAGAAGTAGAAACTAATATTTGCTTCATTGAACGTCATGATGTAGATGTACCTCCATATGTGAATAAACAACATGTCTGAGATCAACCTTTATATGGGTCAGATAAATATCCCGCGTCAACAAATCATTTTTGACTTAGATGTATTAGAATACAACAATTTCATATTAGTTGTTCCTTGAAGATATCAAAATATATGCTTAACACCTTTTCAATGTCTTCTTATTAGACATGAGCTGAATCTCGCCAATAAACTTATATCAAAATAAATATCAGATCGGATATTTTCGTCAAGGTACATTAGTGCCCCAATAGCACTACATATGGAGTTTTATCGCCAAGAACCTCTTCATTCTTTTCTTGAGGCTGGAATAGATCTTTATTTATATCAAGCGATCTCATAACCATCGAGGTACTCAATGAGATCGCTTTAAAACCTTTTTAATCCTTCAAGAATTTTCATATAAATTTCACTGTCTATCTAGATATGACAATAATTTCATTATATACATTCAAGTTTTTCATATATTGCAAGACCAAAACAAACCTCATTTCATCCACCACAGGAGACCATCTCCATACAATAATGCTAGGACTTCTGCAAAAATTATTTATGCCCCCAGGCACAAATCGTACTTTATACCTTATGATTTTACCTTTTGCACAATAATACATTTCTACCCCACTAGCATTAATTTTATACTTTTTCAAGTGAAACCAAAAAATTGAATTGCATAATTTTATTTGGTTAATCATTTATCTGTCCACATTAATCCTCATTACCATTTATAATATTGAGGGCTACATTATATCAACAATACCATCAACGGTCATTTGATATCGATTCTAATATGACATAATTTTTTTAGATCTCTTCATTTTTCATCATTTTCAGGTACCTGAATCTTTGTCAAGGTTTTATGAAGTGTTATGTCATGGTGTTTTTTTCAAAGAACTTGCCTCATTATAATGACCACCTTGATAATTTTGCTCCTTTCCTTATTCAAGGAGTTTCACTTTTGGAATCGATTCATCTATCACACTTCATGGTATCGTAGACCTTGTCCTTCAAGGACATTTCATTGGAGAATCTGCGGATCCATCATTGTGCATTGTGGTGGAGTAATTGAATCTTATACAACACACTCAAATTTTTAGATGAATATTATTTGTTTCCTCACTCTGAATCAATTGTGATAGGGGAATCTTGGCGGCTTGATGCGTACAAGTATTGCTATATTTTAAATTAACACATCTCATACTAAATTTCATTCTAGAGATTTGTTCTCATAAGCAATGATTTAGCTATAATTGGAGGCATAAATTTTTTACTAAACCAATCAATATTATCATCATAACTTTATAGTTTGGAACATGCTCTTAATTAAATAATTCGAGCAAACAATCTTACAAAAATTAAATTGCAAAAGTTGATAGCTAAGTACATGTGACCATTCTATGAAAGCAATTATTATAACCATATAATTGCAAACGATCTACATGGCAGGTGAATGAGCCCATATTTACCTTTGTCTACGTTCTAAAAATTCAGGGAGCACAATTTCAATCTTAACTGATACAATGATCAATTTACCACGAGAACAAGTAGCACAAGAGAATTCGTGAAGAATTTCCGTTTCTTCAATATATATAACCACATAAATTCTCAATTACTTTTGCATTACATTTAAACCAGGATGACCAACCGTTCATGCCAACTGATAAACTTTTTATAAACTTTTATTTGTCATCGCATGTGATTTCATCACCATACCCATATTTATGTACTACCACATATTCCATGACACAATCCATATGGTGAACATCTCCTTCGAGGAGAAAAACGGTCATGATAATTAAAACATTATAGGAAAATCTTTTTTTTGCTTTTATCCTTTTGTAATCCATGGTAAGATATACCACAACATTCATGATGTACTAAAAGTACTTAACCAATGAACGTTAATATTAAGATCCTTTTTCCCCTCGCAAATCTCTCGTAGAGGTGAGTTGTGTTATTTATCCAACCATAAATAATAAGTATGTCCTCCATAAATTTTATCACATATTAACACATTTATTTTTAAGAATGATCGAGCTTTAAAATACTTATCAAAAGTTTCATTCTTTTCATAGAATGAACTACAATCAATTGTATGTGCTTAATAAACTTTTCATTATAAGCTCATTGTCATGCCTTAAAATTTATCATATTTGCATGACACACCCAACATCACTTTGAAAGGTTAAGTGCACCACCGCTATATATTTCTTTATTTTGATAAAGGACATATAAAACTTATCAAAGTAGGTCACACGGCAACCACATACCCAATATCTTGCAAACCAAATTGATGATAATTATTATCTTCACCTTTTGAAGGACCATTTTGAGAACCCATAATTTTCTTTCTTTTATAATTATCACAATGATAACTATTATAATTTTTTCCCGCCACACCCATTGTCTTCTTTCAGACTTATTATTCGCTGCTGCTACCAGGGAATGAAGCACCATTTTAATACATTTAATCACTTTTCTTTTCTTAAGACTTATTATTTACTACTATTACATTCATACAAGAGAATGGAGCAAATCTATTGGGAAGATTTCATGACTTTTCGCCAAAAGTTAATCATCTTGCCTTAATAATCATTATATCGTCACTATGGTACATTAGGACGGTAGTCCAATATCTTACCCATAAGAAGGTATATTAGCTCATAATTCCGTGGGACTTGAACCCAACATCTTATCATCATGGTCCGCCGAAACTCTTACCTTATGTCTTATCGTCTTGGTGCAATGGGATTTGAACCCACGTCTTATCCTTATATAATGTATATCATAAGAAACCTCATTCACTCCAAGGAGTGAAACATAATTTTGCATAGACAACTATGCATAAAATAATCTCATAATATTTTTTTTCATAATGTTATTTCATGAGCATATATAAAAATATAAAATATAAAATATTTTTCTCATATATTCTCATAATTGACTTCAAATCTATTTAGATTAATATTGATGCATTTTTCAACGTAGGAGAAGAATTGAATGTAATATTTTAAAAATCAAAAATATTGAAAACATCTCTTTCAAACTGACTTGATGTGGGCTTTCAAAGTCCACATCAAGTCATAATAATCAACCATTATTAATAATACCTTAAACTTATATCACTTAACTAAGCAATTATAAGTATAATACGTAGAAATTTTATGAGCCTTCATGGTTTTAGCTCAAGTAGCAATTTTATTATGTTAATTCAACATTTATATAATGCTTATAGGCCAGTGATTAAAACCAACAATGACATAAATATTATCTCAAACATTTGCTTGTCTTTGTAAACTAACAATTTATGTAGTTATTTGTCTTCTTCAAATTAAAACTCAAACTAGTGATGCAATGATACTAACACTTGAAATGTTACAACAATTCATACTAAAATACTTAGAATGTTTCAAATAAACATTTGAAAGTATTATCACTCATTCAATGTTTTATTTCTCTATCGTTACCACCCTGAAATACATATTAAATGGGCGGGCACATGCGTTCGAGAGTTCGAGCCGATTGGTCAGACGACGAGTACTTCACTTATAATTTTAGTATTAGTCGCCTATACCATAATTATAACACCTCGAAATTTGAAAATTTAGATTTACAAGAAAAAGTCCTGTCTAGGCATCGGTACTGTGGTCTACGAGTCCAATCTACGGACCGTAGGAAATCCTACAGGCCGTAGAAAGGAAGTCTTAAAGTTGAGTTGAGTTTTTTTTGGAATTATTGAGTCTCTGATGTTGGACGTATGACTTGAGTGAACAGGACGTGTCGTAGGGCATACTATGGGTCGTAGTTTCGATCTGTAGGGTTGATTCAAACTTGGTGAAATTTTAGACTCACAGTGGAGGACTACGGGTAAGGTCTACGGATTGTAGACCAGATGACGAGTCATAGGATTGACTCGTAGGAATTGCCCAAGATTTTAGGCCCTAGCTTGTCATTCTACGGATGTCCAGTACGGGCTGTAGAAAGGTCTATGGACTGTAGGTTGAAACTATAGGTCACTCCGTGTCACACCCCAAGCCTATACCTTGGATGTGGCTAGCACTCGAGAATTATTGCTGGTCCCCAAGCGAACCCTTGGCCTGACTGATTACTTAGTTGAAGACTTTAAACTCAAATACTCATCTCATAAAGTCTAGAAAATACAATATTTATAGTTTGTAAAACAACTTAAAAGAAAGTAAATATTGTGAGACACCTCGACTCTGAATACCTATGAAGCCTCTACTATTAAAGAAGGATGTCGGGACAAGACCCACAACATCTCAAAACACTAATTAGAAAGTAAATGTGAAGTCTTCCGAAATGCAAGGAGGCTTACCAAAAGCTAGCTGAACTATAGAGTGATCTCAATGAAGTGCCTGTTGATGATGTTTTTAAAGTTAAAAATAGAACTAATACTGGTTTTCAAAAATCGACTCAACTTTGAAGAAAAATCAATTTTTTTAAAGAAAGAGTTGCCACTTAATTTTTGAGAAATATCAAGAAAAACTTAGAATTTTCAAAAGACTTTAAAACAAAAAAAATCATTTTGAAAATACCAAAGGGGGTTCGGGGTTCAAATTTACACTTCAAGAAGGTGTTAGGCATTTGAAGTGCCCGCTAACGTGTTGTTGTCGTACGACTCGACTAAGGATTTGACTAACTTTGAAAATATTTATTAAGTATGTAAAGGCTATTTTAAAAACATTAATTGAAAGCAAATAAACTTAACATTTTTTAAGAAAATATTATTTATATTGACAAACAACTTATTCAACAAATCAGTAAAACTTAAGTATTTCAATTAAACATAAACATAAAGAAATAAAACAAGGGTTAGAGAGTTAATACAAATAAATAAATAAATATTAGTAAAGAAATAAATAATTCGAATTTGGCACCTTGCCCAAATTCAAATTCCTTGGGCTTTGACCCACCTGTCCTAAGTCTAAACATTTGCCAAAATAATGGGCTTTTGGCCCACTTAACCTGTCCTAAAACTATCCAAAATCTGCCAAAAATATATAGGGCTTTTGGCCCATTTATCTTGGACCTGCTGCAACAAAAATCTTGGGCTTGAGGCCCGATTTCGAGTTTACTTGAATTGTAAACAGTTGCTGTATACATCTGTATACTGCTGTATATCGGTGTATACAACTCCTTCCACCTGTATATTAGCTTTCTTTTTCACTCAATTTCGCGGCCATGCTCCTTCGGATGAGGCTGACTCAATGGAAAAGCACATGGGCCTCCGTGGCCCACTTCGAAGATGCGAGGATGATCAAATGGAGTCCAAATGGACTCAGACAAGATCACATGGAGTCAAAAGAGAATACATTAATTAAAAAAAAATCTCATATGCTGTAACAATAAATCAGATTTTCACTTAGAACTAAATCACCATATACATTCTACTCAAATATTTGCACAAGGATTCATTAAGAAAAAACACACGCATGACCAAAAATAGGAATTGTAAGGGACAATTTTAAATCATTCACAAGCTTTCAATTAAGCAAATAAAGGTGCAGATTTAGAGGAATAATTAGCCTAGCGTATCAAGATATGACATTCCATGTTCAACAGTAAACACGGTGGCATAACTTAAACTATAAAATTAAACAACTACAAAGAAACTATATAAATTAATGATCATTCCAATTCATAACCAAAGGAAGTAGAAAATTAGAATAAGATGACTTTTTTTTTCCAATGAAACAGTGATAAGCAAATTTATATGTGACAATAAACTCAAAATATCCACCCAACTTTCATGCTTAGAAGATGAAACTCAAAGGAGGAGTAAAACTAGACCCAATTCAATGCAAAACTAAACTTTTGGAAACTTAAATTGACAACAGACAATCAAATGTGATCCATTTGAGACAAGTTATTTAATATAAAGTAAAGAGTTTCACAATCTAAACTTTTATACACACCAAGAGAAAAGAGGGGGGGAAAGCTTGCATTCTGGATGAACATGATCATTTTTATCATTTTCATGGAAGAAATTTGAAGAAACAGCAACACATAAAGATTTCTAAAATGACTCAAGCCATAACTCAAAGATTTAAAACAAGAAATTGCCTATTTGGAATCCTAATAATCAAACATCACATGGCATCTATCTACTGTACTCAAATAGAGATAAGTGAAGCAAATACATTACACAAGCACTCAATCGATTTCAAAGCAACAAACTACATTCAACAAGGTTAAACTTCAGCAAACCCATGAAGGATACACAGAAAATATGAATCAAGAGGGGGTCAAGCTAGAACTAACCAAATACTAAATCGAGGCTTAATCATGTACCAAGTGAAATTTAAACCTCCATGAATCTTTATGAACAAGCTACCACATATTCATATCTAAATCATGTTACTCTCAAAACAAACAGTAAGTGACCTGTAACGGAACCTAGAGCGGATCAAAATAACTAACAACGAGAAATCAAACTTAAGAAGAAAAACACAAAAGCTAACAGAGGCATTCTAAGCATATCAAACTGAAATAAACTGAGATGAGAAGGAATTTTTACCTTTTCGAGGGCAGTAAACTGGAACTCGAACTTGGACGTGATGATTCCACCACCAAAGACGATCTCCAACGCACTCCGAAAAGACAATGAATGGAACAACTGAGTTAAAACTTGGACGCAAGCTATTCAACTTCTCTATTTTGGGTATATTTCTCGTGTATTCTCTGCATCTATTTCATCTCCAACCTCTAATGTAAGCTGTCTTTAACGAAGGTAAATAAAAATCCCACCGCGATAGTGAAGGATAGGAGATATATATAGGGCGATTTAGGGCAGATTGGGGATGAATTTAGGGGGGGGGGGGGGGGGAACGGGGGAAACTAGGATTAAATTCAAATTCGAAATTTGAATTCTCTTGGAAGATAAGGTTCGCCAGCTCGAATTAGTACCAATTCTCAACGGAATCAAGACGAGAACCGTTCAATTTCAAGAGAAGGACGAGTGAGGCAACATGATTTCGACACCTAACGATTCTCTAACGTTCTTCTTCATACGAGTGGATAAGAACGAGAGGATGACGAGGCTGCTGAGTTCGCTGGATCGCTGGGCTTGGATGCTATTCTGGGTTTCGTTCGCGTTCTGGAGAAAGAAGACGTGTAAAGGGGTCCTTTTTGTTGGGTTTGTATGCGTATTGTTGTACGTATGCGTCTGGACTGAATATTGTTGCTGCATTGTAAGTTGGGCCGGGTCGGAATTGATTTGGGCTTTGAGTTCGAATTTGAATTGAGAGAATTGGGATTGGGCTAATTTGGTCTCAATTGGTGGCAGAAAAAACGGTTTAAGATGTGCTTAGATCAGTAAATAGAAAATAGCCTCATGAATTGCAATTGTAGCCACTTAGAATTAAGAATTTAGCCAAATTGAATTTAGTTGGTGATTCGGTTAAAAATTAAATAAGACGAATTAATATAAATTAATTAACAAGCTTCTTAATTTTAACAAAATAAAATAATTAACTTAACATAAACTAATTAACTCCACAATATAACCAAAATCTAAACTAAATTAATTTAATAATATATTTAATTAAAATAATTTTTTTTGAGATGATTTTCAGATATTTATAAAAGGTACTAATTATATATATATAAAATTTAAAAATTACAAAAATGATAAAATTAAAGAAAATATTTTGAATTTTATAAAACTAATTATTTTAAATCGTTTGAAATTAAAGAAGCTTGATGATTAATCTACAATGTGGAGGTCCAAAATTGGGTGTCAACAAATGATCCTGAACACCTGTATCTGCATCATAAAAAATGCAGGTTGAATGACATCAGTATATTTGAATGTGAAATAACTGAATTAAAGTATTGCAATAGATAAAAATATACTCAAGCTGAAAGTAAAGAAATAAAAGAGTTAAATCATTTAAAGCTTTACCAAGTACTTACTCATCTCTGAACTCAACATAATAAGTGATATATTAAAATACACTTTAACTCTATTGGGAGAATCTCTAACCGACAACCATCACTATGAGCTATGTGATGATACAACGTCTTGCCCACACTGCCAGAACTATCCTATACCGTGCCGGGGTATAGAATCTCTCAACTAAGTGGATCCACTAAATAATAAGGATTCATCTAAAAAGTATTATTTTGTACCCATGTTGGCAAGACATGGTTTATGAGGATTTTGAGTTGTTTGAACTCATCCCTATATCGCTGCTCAATACTACTCCAAATTAAATATATATATGTACATATATATATATATATATATGTATATATATACTCATGCTCAAATATATAAAACATACTCTTTCTCTGGTTTGAGTTAATTTCTCAAACTATCTTCTTATATATATGTATATATATATACATATATACTCATGCTAAAATGTATAAAACATACTCTTTCTTTGGTTTGAGATAATTTCTCAAACTATCTTCTTAAAAGAGGTATCTGCTCTGAAACATCTCTGAACTCGTTGCTCATTTAGAAAGCAAGGTTTTTCTTTGTTCACTGTAAAAATACTTTCTCTGGATTGAGATAATTACTCAAAAGGGACTCTTTAAGAGGTAACTGCTCTGTACTGAATCTTTCTGAAAACTTTTTTACTTTTCTCAAAATAATACTCTCTTTCTTCGTGTAAAAATGAAACATTTGAAAAATAATTAGTTCCCTTATACTCTTGCTTATATCTTTGTTAAAACTCTTTCTCAAAATCCTTTTTACTTTCTCAAAAACTCAGTTTATAACTCAAAATATGGTTCATCCCGAAATATATACATGAACAACTCAACTCAAGGATCTCAATAACAATATAGAAAAACTGAATACTCAGAATTCAAGAACTCCACGATACTACTCATCTCAAGAATACTCAAATAATAAGGTTCATACTGAAATATAGACATGAACGAATCAACTCAAGAATCTTAATGCATAATACATAGAAATTCAACAATTAGGAATAGAATTTCAAAAAGAATCAGGAACTCAACATCAACTCATCTCAAGAATACTCAAATCTAAGGATAGAACCTTAGATTGCTCTTTTACTAATTTGAAAGTAGATGTAGGGCATGAGGTCGAACTAGTCTAACACTATGATAGCCTTACATATCAAGAAATAAAGTTCTTGGCAAAATCGACGAATCTCGAAGAACGCTCGAATCCCTAGCTTTTCTTCTCTTGGAACCTTGCTCTAATGACTTGAGGTGTTAATGAATGTAAAAGAACTTATTAACACCTTCTAAGCCCTTAACTAGGTGTAAAATGTCATGGTTAAGGCTTAGAATAGGGATTAAAATGACGTAGCTTAGGTACCAAACACATCGGGGAAAGACCAAAACGACCAAACTTAAAAACTGATGAAGTGCCATAAAAGGAAGGCTTCATGGACTTTTTAGGGCTCAACGGTCCGTGAAACTTTGAAGGTCTAACAGGGACTTACTAAAACAAGCATAACCTTTTACTCTGAACTCGAAATGGAGCAAACTTGGTGGTGTTGGAAAGAGGACTCGTAGACCTTTAATTTAATAGTTCATGGGCCAGGTCATTTGAAGTTGACCCAAGTAAAATCTCATATTGAAACTCAATCGGTAAGAAAGTCTTCAACTCAATCTTGTGCTAGGGGATTCTAGTGACCTTGATTCAATCAAAAAGTCATTCCCACATTTAAAGAATCGACCTTAACTTAAAAGCTGATGGGTGACCTATAAGGACCCATAAATGGGCCGTACAAGTCACCACGGGCCGTCTAGGGTCCCGTCCAAGTGACTCAAATCTTGGCAGCTCTGGACGGTTGGGCTACCTCCCATAAATGGGCCATGGACCCCTAAATGGACCATTTAGGGTTCCGTGAAGGGTCCATGGTCTTTCTATGTTTTGTGAACTTGCTTGTTAACCCTCTTTAGACTTTATCGAAGTTTGATGTGTTACACTCCGACAATTATTTCTCAAGGATAATTGGGTCTTTTTCTATGAATTTAATACATATATTATGTCATTTTAACCCTATTTCTTAGTCCTAGAATTGACTTTCAATTCCTAAAACTACCCAAATCCTCTCATTCTCTTGAAACCCCAATTTCCCATCCAACTTCATCTGCTCCAATTTTCTCTCAAGTTTAAGGAATAAAAGTTAGGGTTTCTAGATTCAAGGCCTCAATCTCCATTGCTATTTGGGCTTTGATCATCAAGATATGTGGGAATTTACTAATGGATTCCATTCATCCATTTTGTGTCAAAAGAATCTAAACCTCCAATTCAATGTTCACCCAATTTGATTAGGGTTTCATGCAAATCTCCAATGGTCCTATTTGTTATAATTCGATTGTTTGATTTCAATCTTATTATGCATGATTTGATCCAACTACATGGTTTTCAATTGATTTCATATGGACCCATGCATTATACTTGATCATAACAATGAATTTATGAATGATGAATTATGAAAGCTATGCGTGCCTTAGGATAATGATGTTTTATGAATTAAGGATGTTTTTGAGATAAGTATCAATACATTGTTAAAGGTTTTCTCACATATTATGAAATCATGACTGTGAAAGGTTTCCTCACATATGTATGAGTCATGATTTAAAGGAGCTACTCTTATACGACTCTATGATTTGGGTTGGTATCATGATTATTGCATTTTCTAATGTTATGCTTTGATAATTGACTGTATCTATTTCTTTGAGATTTTACTTAGCACTGAGAGAACTTTGAGGCGGAGGCTCAAATAGGATAATCTCTAGTAGCAATCTGTAGTTCCAAACTACGTGCTCTCGTAGGATTATCTTAAATGACCTAGCTAGTGGATCAACATATATTAATGATATGATAAAAAGTTCTACCTTGGTAAGTAGACTCTCCCTTCTCGGTGTGGGAGTTACATCGGATTCCATATTGTAGCTCACATGGTCTATTATCGGTTAAAGCTAATATACAACAAAATAACTATGATTTTCCTTAAAGCTTTACATTATGTCCTTGTACTAATGCTTTGGCCTTGTACCATGTATTTTTTCTTATGATCTTGCTTTTCTAAGCTTTGAAATGTCCTACTTGGTCAGGCATTTCACGTGTTAAAGCCTATTATGATATCATGTCTACGTTTATGCACATTTTTCCATACTTAGTATCTTCCATGTACTAATACATACTTGTGCCTATATTATTCATAATATAGGGTCTAACGTTTCTTCTTCCGCTCGTGGCTAGCTTGGATTGCCCTATTAGCCTTTGGATTGGTGAGTCCTCATGCTCTGAGGACAAGGCCACCGATGTTTTAGTTCTTTCATGTCACGAACCAAGGTGTCACGACCTAAAATAAACTCTAGATGTGACATGGCGTATAGGACCCCGAAAGTCCCCACACAAGCCACTTAGTAAACATCATAGAAGATAATAGAATTTAAAGAGAGCTCAAAGAAAACATTTCATATAAAAGAGTTTGGAAAAAATGAAAGACTAAGCATAAGTCTTAATAAGCCATCCACTACATCAATAGAATGAATCTGGGACGTAACCCATACAAAGTCTAAAAACTTAAATGACATAAAACAATAAAGGAGTCTTGGTCCTCGAAACATGAGGACTCACCAAGCCTTTGATTCTCTAATACAAATCACTAGCCACAAATGGAAGGAGAAGAATCGCCAAGCCCTACATTATGAGATAATGTAGGCAAAAGTATGCGTTAGCACAGGAAATGTACTATGTATGATAGCAATGCACAAGATCATGAAAATCATGCAAAAAGGGACCTTATGTGACATGCAATGACCAAGCTACATCATAAAATAACATATTAGAAAATGTAAATCATAATCATGGTCAATGCAAGCTAAACTTCTTTAAAGTACATTTGAGATACCTTTAGAAGTAACCTTAGTTCATTATTGTGTGAAATGAGCCTTAACTGACATAGACCATGTGAGCTATAGTATGGAATCCGGTGTCTACCCCACACCGAAAAGAGGTGTCCTTACTTATAATAGTAAGAACCATAACTTCTAGCTTAAGAGGATCCACTAGCTAATGTCTATTTAAGACAAACTTATGGTGGCACATAGTTTATGGGATAGGGAGATTGCTACTAGAAACCTGGCCTCTACTACGAGAGAGCTCCCATCTCGATATCCTCTCGGTGCTAAGAATAATTCCCATGGATTAATCATAAATCATAACTTATATTATCATTAGTAGACATGGGTAATCGCTGCTTGTGTTATCATCCATGGAAGGCACATTAAGTAGCCAAACCAAGCTAGAGTTCAGAGAATAGCTCCTAGTTCTTGATTCAAAGTTTAGTTGAGAAAATCTTTCAACCCTAAGAATCCTTCATGTCAGAAAACCCTTTCAGAATCACAAAGACAATGATGCTTCACTCTCAGAGCAAATCTTAAATCATTTACATCAATTTCATAAAGAACATGCATATCTTCATAAGTTCATCTTTCATAGTTCAAGAGCCTCCTTATATGATTTAGAGTATCCTTTCCTATTTGATCACTTTGAATTCCATATTAGAAGTTGCGATCGGATCTATTCATTAAAAAGAATCAATTCAATACATTTCTTATGTACTCATAGGTACTATATTGGATTTGAATAAGATTTTGGATCAATATATATTGAGTGAATCCACTAGCTAATGTCTATTTGAGACAAACCTATGGTAGCACATAGTTTATGGGATAGGGAGATTGCTACTAGAAACCTAGTCTCTACTACGGGAGATCACCCATCTCAATATCCTCTCGGTGCTATGCATAATTCCCATGGATTAATCATAAATCATAACTTATCTTATCATTAGTAGACATGGGTAATCGCCGTTTGTCTTATCATCCATGGAAGGCACATTAAGTAGCCAAACCAAGCTAGAGTTCATAGAATAGCTCCTAGTTCTTGATTCAAAGTTTAGTTGAGAAAACCTTTCAACCCTAAAAATCCTTTATATGAGAAAACCCTTTCACAATCACAATAACAACAATGCTTCACTCTAAGAGCAAATCTTAAATCATTTACTTCAATTTCATAAAGAACATGCATATCTTTATAAATTAATCTTTCATAGTTCAAGAGCCTCCTCATATGATCAAAGTCTAGAAATCATGGGTCATGCATGGGTTCATGGTAATTAAACTTAAAAACATGTAATTATCTCAATTCATACATAAAAAGACTTAAATCAATCAATTGGATCATAATTGAAAGGAACCCATGAGATAGAACAAAACCCAAACTTCAATCGGAGAATATAGCTTTACAAAATTGGAGAATTTAGGAACCCTATGGAGGAAAGGACTCCATAGATGAATACTATCATACCTTGGAGTTCAAAGCCCACAATAAATGGAGAATTTGGATACTTGACTTGAATCCTTAGTCTTCTTCTTCAAGCTTTAGTGAGAGAAATATTTTGGGAAACTTTGGAGGGATTTGGGGAAATTGAAAAGTGATTTAGAATGGGTAGAATTTTAGGACTTAATTCACTTCTATAGGTCTTGAAATATGGTTTAAAACAATGTAGTTTAGGTACCAAACACTTTGGGAAAACACCACAATGACCCTAACTTAAAAACTGACGAGGTGCCTCATAAGAGAGGCTTCACGAGCCGTCTAAGGCTTCACGGGCCATATAGCCGGTCGTGAAGCTTCACCTGCCCGATAGGGATTCCCTAAAATGGGCATAACCTTTTACTATGAACTTGGATTGAGGCAAACTTGGTGGCATTGGAAAGAGAACTCCAAGACCTTTAATTTGATAGGTCATGGGCCACATAATTCATTTGGCGCTAATAGATATGATCGTTTGAAGTAGACCCAAAACTCAAAACCTGATAAGCCCCTTTCACGGACGACTTCACTGTTCGTGTGAAGCCTCACAGACCGTCTAGCGTCTGTGGTCCTTCATAGTGACCTTGGGGTGCAACCTCACTGTCTGGGTGACTTGTACGGACCGCTACATGGGCCGTCTAAGGTGCCTTCTAGGTGACTCCTTCCTAGGCAGCCTTGGGTGGTCATTCACGATGCCCTAAATGGGTCGTGGACCCATAAATGGACCGTCTAGAGTGCTGTGAAGGATCCATGCTCCATCTTGGGTTCGTGAACTTGAACGTTTGCCATTTTTAGCCCTTTCTCAAAGTCCAAGGTGTTATAATATCTCCCCCCTGGGAACATTCATCCTTGAATGGGAGTCAAACTAGCACGAAAAGAGTAGGAGAGAAACTAACAACCCGACATGAATGCAACTTCATCAAAATGCACTTAACCAATGAGGAACCTCGACTCCAAGCTAAAACATATTCTAAACATCCTTTCATAAGACATACATGCAAATCATACTCAAATGCACATAATCATGAAACAATCAATCAAGCTAAATCATGTCTTTGAAAATCAATTTTTTTATGAGCATGCATGCATGAGGAAAATTGGAATGACTAAAACACAAGAATCTAAAGAGTGAACCGTGAGGGGATAATGCCTCAAGCTAGACCCGAAGATAACGAAAAGAGATAGGGATACTAAGAGATCACATTACCTCCGGCCTTTCACATACCAAAACATAATAAGGAACCTTTCCAACAGCTTAAATTGTTCTACACACACTATCTTCCCCTTGGGAGCAAACCTCTCTAGTCTTTGTTTTTTGAATCCGTCTTCCTCAACCCAGGCATAGCACCAAAGTCTTAACAACCACAGACCATTGATACAAGTAAACACTTAAGAAGTTTCCACAAGGATTTCAAGGTGGACCTTATACACACTAACCACACATGAAGTCATACCATAGCCAATGAAACACCCAACATCAAACAACACATAACCACAAGCTAAAAGACCATAACTTACCTATTTCTACATCCGGGGTACCCTCATGGTTTTGTTGAGTTTGAAATGCATAGAATCTATTTTGTCTTGGAGTACCCGAACTGGAACCACTAGGTTGAACTTGCCTACCATCCCTTCCCTTAGTAGTAAGGAATGTGTAATCTCTCATCTTGTGACCACTCTCTCCACACCCAAAACATGTATTTGAACCTACTAGACACTTATCGCTATGTCTTTTTCCACACTCCAAAAACTTGGGCACCATTTGCTCACTAGAATCATTACCTTGAGAACGATTACCTCCACCGAACCTTGAATGTGAAAAATCACCATCCCCGGTCTTTGCCCTCTTTGCCTCCCTAGACCTTTCCTTAAGTTTCTCTTCTTCAATTTGTTGAGAATGAATCATTAGACGAGAAATGTCCATTTCCTTAATGAGCATGGCTGTACGACATTCCTTAACCACCAATTTGGACACACCCGAAACAAACTTGCTCATCCTTACCCTAGAGTCGGCAACCATAGTAGGAGCATACTTAGAAAATTGTTTGAATTTCAAAGAATACTCCTTCACACTCATATTCCCTTGACAAAGGTTAATGAACGCAAGTACCTTTGCCTCTCTCATTTCAAGGGGAAAGAACCTATCAAGAAAAGCAACCTTAAATTTGTCCCAATCAAGAGGACCCACATCAACCGCCCTCTCACTCTTCCATTTTTCAAACCACACTTGAGTAACACCTTTGAGTTGGTAAGCTGCCAATTCCTCCTTCTCTATCGGAGTGATACCCATAATCTCTACAATCTTATGAATATCGTCATGAATTCTTGAGGATCTTCCTCAACCTTAGAACCAAAGAACTCCGCGGGATTCATTCTAGTAAAGTCCCTCACTCTAGTTGCCACCGTACCCACACTTAGGTTCATAGGAGCCACAACCTCCCTATTTTCTTGAGCCGTCATAACTTGGGACAATGCATGAAATTCAGCTCGAAACTCATCATTAGTCACTTGCTCGACCAAAGGATCGATCGGAACTTGAGGAGCTTCTTGTTCCACATTCTCATTCAGATTCCTTCTAACATAAGCTCTTCTAGGGGCCATATCCTGAAAAGGATTGGACACGATTAAAGAGAAGGATCTTTCTAGAGATAGACTCTATGGCATGATTTTTGAGTAATAAAAGAAGTGGAATTTCCTAAGCATATTATAGCCTCTCATTCATAAGTGTAGCGCACTTCACACTCATGAACAAGACTCTACTCAACGTGGCTTATGAAACATCCCAGGACCTTTCTAAACCTTGTGCTCTGAATACCAAGTTTGTCACGACCTAAAATACATCCTAGACATGACATGGCATATAGGACCCCGAGAGGCCCCACACAATCCACTTAGCATACATCATACAAGATAGTATAATTTAAAGAGAGTTCAAAGAAAACATTTCATATAAAAGAGTTTGGAAAAAACCGAAGTCTAAGCATAAGTCTCATAAAGTCATCTACTACATCAATAGAATAACTCTGAGACGTAACCCATAAAAAGTTTGAAAACTGAAATGACATAAAACAATAAAAATGTCTTGGTCCTCGGAACATGAGGACTCACCAAGCCTTCGATTCTCTAATACAAATCACTAGCCACAAATGGAAGGAGAAGAATCGCCAAGCCCTACATTATGAGACAATGTAGGAAAAAGTATGGGTTAGTACAGGGAATGTACTATGTATGATAGCAATGCACAAGATCATGAAAATCATGCAAAAAGGGACCTTATGTGACATGCAATGACCAAGCTACATCATAAAATAACATATTAGAAAACGTAAATCATAATCATGGTCAATGCAAGCTAAACTTCTTTAAAGTACATTTGAGATACCTTTAGAAGTAACCTTAGTTCATTATTGTGTGAAATGAGCCTTAACTGACATAGACCATGTGAGCAATAACATGGAATTCAGTGTCTACTTCACACCGAAAATAGGTGTCCTTACTTGCCAAGGTAAGAACCATAACTTCTAGGTTAAGTGGATCCACTGGCTAATGTCTATTTTAGACAAACCTATGGTGGCACATAGTTTATGGGATAGGGAGATTGCTACTAGAAACATGGCCTGTTCTCGATATCCTCTCGGTGCTAAGTATAATTCCCATGGATTAATCATAAATAATAACTTATCTTATCATTAGTAGATATGGGTAATCACGACTTGTCTTATCATCCATGGAAGGTGTATTAAGTAACCAAACCAAGCTAGAGTTCATAGAATAACTGCTAGTTCTTGATTCAAAGTTTAGTTGAGAAAACCTTTTAACCCTAAGAATCCTTCATGTGAGAAAACCCTTTCACAATCACAACAACAACAATACTTCACTCTCAGAGAAAATATTAAATCATTTACATAAATTTCATAAAGAACATACATATTTCATAAAGAACATACATATCTTCATAAATTCATCTTTCATAGTTCAAGAGCCTCCTCATATGATCAAAGTTTAGAAATCATGGGTCATGTATGGGTTCATGGTAATTTAACTTAAAAACATGTAATTATCTTAAATCATACATAAAAAGACTTAAATCAATCAATTGGATCATAGTTGAAAGAAACTCATGAGATAAAAGAAAACCCTAACTTCAATTGGAGAATCAAACTTTACAAAATTGGAGAATTTAGGAACCCTATAGAGGAAAGGACTCCATAAATGAATACGATCATACCTTGGAGTTCAAAGCCCACAATCAATGGAGAATTTGGATACTTGACTTGAATCCTTAGTCTTCTTCTTCAAGCTTTAGAGAGAGAAATATTTGGGGAAACTTTCGAGGGGTTTGGAGAAATTGAAAAGTGATTTAGAATGGGTAGATATTTAGGACTTAATTAACTTATATAGGTCTTGAAATATGGTTTAAAACGATGTAGTTTAAGTACCAAACACTTTGGGAAAAGACCACAATGACCCTAACTTAAAAACCTACAAGGTGCCTCATAATAGAGGCTTCACGAGCCGTCTAAGGCTTCACGGGCCATATAGCCGGTCGTGAAGCTTCACCTGCCCGACATGACTTCACTAATATGGGCCTAAGTCTTTCCTCCAAACTTGTATTGAGGTAAACTTGGTGGTGTTGGAAAGATGACTCAAATACCTTTAATTTGATAGGTCGTGGGCCACCTAATGCATTTGGCGCTGAGAGATATGATCGTTTGAAATTGGCCCAACACTCAAAACCTGATAAGCCCCTTTCACGGATGACTTCACGGTCTGTGTGAAGCCTCACAGACAATCTAGGAGTCCGTGGTCCTTCACAGTGACCTTGGGGTGCAACCTCACTGTCTGTGTGACTTGTACGGACCCTTAGATGGGCCGTCCAAGTCACCACGAGCCGTCTATGGTGCCGTCTAGGTGACCCCTTCCTAGGTAGCCTTGGGTGGTAATTCACGATGCCCTAAATGGGCCGTGGACCTCTAAATAGACCATCTATGGTGCCGTGAAGGGTCCATGGTGCATTTTGGGTTCGTGGACTTACATGTTTGCACTTTTTAACCCTTTCTCAAAGTATACCCTAGCGGTAACATGGCATATAGGATCCCGAGAGGCCCCACACTAGCCACTTATCATACATCATACAAGATAATAGAATTTAAAGAGTTCAGAGAAAGCATTTCATACAAACAAATTTGACAAAAGCGGAAGTCTAAACATAAGTCTCAAAGCCGTCTAATACATCATGAGGAAAGTAATTGGGACGTAACCTATACATCACATACAAAGTCTAAAATGAAAAGACATAAATCTATAAAGTCTCTCGGTCCTCGGAACATGAGGACTCACCAATCACTTGAAGCGCCAAAATAGATGTCTAGCCATGAGTATGCGGGGTAGGAACGTTGAACCCTACATTCATTAGATAATGTAGGCACACGTATGCATTAGTAAATGGAATGTATAAAGTATGAGGCAATAAGCATAAACATGAACATGATAGTAAAAATGACTTCATTCGAATAGGCATGATCATAATGAAACATTTAAAAGCTTTATAAAGAAGAAATGGCATGAAGTTCATAGGTCATATTCAAACACATTAGTATAAAGGACATAAGAGAACTTTAAAGCAAACGTAATCATTTTTTGAGATTTAGCTTTAACAGACAATAAGACCATGAGAGTTATATCATGGAATCTGGTATAGCCCTCATACCGAAAGAAGGGGAAACTACTTCCCAAGATAGAATCCATACATATCATCATTTGCTAAAGTGGATCCACTAGGTAGGTCATTTAAGACAATCCTACGGGGGCACGTAGTTTTGGACTAGAGGTTGCTACTAGAGACTACCCTATTTGAGCCTCCACCTCAAAGCCCTCTCTGTGCTAAGTCTAAGTCCCAACGGAATAGATAAAACTCAATTATCAATTTAACATAGGGAAATGCAATGATCAATACCAATCCACACTTTTGTAATCAAAACATCGAATAGTTCCTTAAGAATCATTCAACATAGATGAGAAAATCTTTCATCAATGTGAACTTATTGTGAGAAATACTTTTCACAATTATGATCATCTTAGTATGTGAGGAATACTTTTACCATAGCATCAATACTTCCCTTTGAAAGCATCATTTAGTCATTTACAAAAGCTTTTTGAAAACATGCATATCTTCATAAATTCATAATTCATAATTCATGGGTATATCATAGGATCATAGTTGAAAATCATAATTTAGGCATGGGTAATGCAATTTCAACTAAATATCATAGATTAACATCAATTCATGTATTAGAAAACTTCATTAATCATAATCAATAATAATTGGAAGAAACCCACATTCATTGGGTTGAAACCCTAATTTGATCAATTAGAAATTGTGTTAGAAAATTGAAATCTTTGGGGACCCCATAGAGGAAGGGACTCCATGGGTGTCTACACACATACCTTGATCCTTTAAGCCCAAAAAAAATAGAGGATTGGAGACTTGAATGAAACCCTAGCTCTTCTTCTTCTTCCTTAGACTTGAGTGATTTTGGGGGGATGAATTTGGTCAAGTTTTGGGAATTAGGAGAATGAATTGAGAATGTGTAATTTGGGGATTAAAAACCTTTATATAGGGCTTAGGGTAGAAGATAAAATGACATAGTATTGAGTTAAAACAATTAGGAAAAGACCAAAAAGACCCTTTAAAAATAACTGTCGAGCCTACCTAATGGACTATCCTAGTCAGCCATAGGTGAGGTTCAGAAATGTGATTTTGGATTATCAAATGACAGGACCCATGTACGGTTGGTAGGTCAACCTACAGATTATACATGGCCACCGTAGGTTCCAACCTTACCCCTTAAATTTTCACAAAGTCTGGAAGTGACCTACGAGACCTACCTATGACTCGTACATAGGGTGATGGACCGTCCTAGTGAACAGTAAAAAGGTTTCTGAGACTTGATTTTAGAAAATTATTTTCCCACTACCTACGGATGCCATCTATGGTCTGTAGGTGCTTCTATCAATCGTAGGTGGGTCATGCCTGTAACCCAAAATCTGCATTTTCTCTCTTTTTCAAGTTCGAGGTGTTACAATATCTCCCCCTTGGGAACATTCGCCTCGAATAGGGCTCCAGGCAACATAAGGAGGGTAGGGAAGGATATGTAACAGCCCAACAAGAATACAACTTCATCAACAACAGATAACCAAGGAGAACATGCTCAAATCATCATTTCATAAGGTACCCATGCAAGTCTTACTCAAATGCACATAATCATAAAGAAATCAATCATAGCTAAATCAAAATCTCAAAAGCAAGTTTTCATGAGCATGCATGCATGAGAAAACATTAGAATGACTAAGACATGAGGACGATCCATGAGGAACTAAATACCTCTAGCTAGAGTAGGATTAGAGAGAAAGAGATGGGGGTAACGGGACATCATATTGTCCACGGCTTCCCTAGTAGCACCCTCAACTCTTTAATTCCTCCATAAGACCTTCACGGATGCAACTTCCTTATTTCTTAACTTCTTAACTTGCCGATCCAAAATCTCAACTGGAACTTCTTCATGAGAAAGACTCTTCTTTATATCGAGAATCTCCAATGGTATAATAGATGTCAGATCACCAACACATTTTTTCAACAAGGAGACATGGAAAACCAGATGCACCGATGCTAAGTCATTAGGCAAATCAAGTTCATAAGTAACCTTACCAATTCACCTCAAAATATGATATGGGCCCACATAACGTGGCTAAGTTTCCCTTTTCTTTCAAACCATATTACACCCTTCATGGGTGAAATTTTCAAGTAAACCCAATCCTTAACATCAAATTCTAGATCTCTTCTTCTAACATCGGAGTAGGACTTTTGTCGACTTTGAGCCATTTTTAACCATTATCTAATAAGCCAAATTTTCTCCATAGTCTTATGTACCAACTCGGGACCTATCAAGGAAACCTCACCAACTTCAAACCAACCTATAATAGATCTATACCTCCTACCATAAAGAGCCTCAAATGAAGCCATACCGATACTTGAATGATAGCTATTATTATAAGCAAACTCAATCAAAGGTAAATGATAATCCCAATTACCCTTGAAGTCAATCACACAAGCTCTTAGCATATCTTCCAAAGTTTGGATAGTACGCTCTGCTTGCCCATCGATTTGAGGATGGACGGCCGTACTAAGCTTGACACGAGTACCAAGGCCTTTTTGGAAAGACTTCCAAAATTGAGAAGTGAATTGGGTTCTATGATCGGAGATAGTGGATAGGGGCACTCCATGCAACTTAACCATCTCTCTTAGGTATAACTTAGCATAGTCTTCCACCAAATAAGAAACCTTGATTGGAATGAAATGAGCGGATTTCGTCATACGATCCACAATAACCCAAATCAAGTCATGTTGCCGTCGGGTGCTAGGTAAACAAACGATAAAGTCCATATTCAAATCTTCTCACTTCTAAGTAGGAATGCTAATGTCTTGGAACAAACCTTCCGGCTTTTGATGCTCCACTTTCACTTGTTGATAATTAGGACACTTAGCCACAAATTCCACAATATCCTTCTCCATCCCATTGTACCAATAGACCTCCCGTAAGTCACTGTACATCTTGGTGGCTCCCAAGTGAATGGAATACTTAGAACTATGGGCTTCTGATAAAATCTGCTCCCTTAAATTATCAACATTGGGAATAGACAAACGACCTTGATACCGAAGCACACCATCTCCCCCTTGGGAGAAAGCCTCAATGGACCTTTTAATCACCGCTTCCTTCAACTCAACCAAAATTGGATCAAGACCTTGCTTGGCTTTCACATCGGACACAAATGATGATTCGGAACCATTAAGAACCATAACACCACTTTTAGTAGAATCAACCAGCCAAACACTCAACCAGGCCAATCTATGAACATCTCGAACCAACTCCTTCTTATCATTCTCAACATGAGCAACACTACTCATAGATAACGGACCAAGAGCATCCTCTACCACATTTGCCTTGCCGGGGTGATAGAGGACACTTATAACATAATCTTTTAGCAACTCAAGTCACCTCCTTTGGCAAATATTTAGATCATTTTACTTGAACACATATTATAAATTTTTGTGGTCGGTAAAGACATCGACATGGACACCATATAAGTAATGCCTCCAAATCTTTAAGGCAAAAACAACTGCCGCAAGCTCTAAATCATGGATAGGATAGTTGCTTTTATGGATTTTTAGTTGCCATGAAGCATAAGCAATAACCTTCCCATTTTGCATAAGAACACATCCTAGTCTAACCCTTGAAGCATCACAATAAATGACAAACCCATCAGACCTTCTGGTAAAGTCAATACTAGAGCGGAGGTAAGTCTATCTTTCAATTCTTGGAAACTCTTCTCACACGCTTCAGATCATATGCACTTAACTTTATTTTAGGTCAATGTCGTTAATGGAGAGGGAATCGAAGAAAACTCTTCCACAAATGTTCTATAATAACCAGCCAAACCCAAGAAATTTTGAATATACGAAGGGGATAGAAGTCTAGGCCAACTCTTAACCACATCCATCTTCTTAGGATTTACCTCTATACATTACCGGAAACAATGTGACCAAGAAAAGCCACGGATCTCAACTAAAACTCACATTTACTAAGCTTTGCAAAGAGTTGTTGGTCCTTGAGGACTTGCAACACAATCCTCAAATAATTGGTGTGCTCACCCTCGCTCTTTGAATAAATCAAGATATCATCGATGAACACAATAAAAAACATGTCAAGTGTAACACCTCAAAAATCTGAACTAGGAATTGAACAAGAGAAAAGGGCAAACTACGGAGGGGTCCATGGGCTATGAAGAGGATCACGACCCATCACCCTGGTCGTTGTATTACACCCAGCCACTGCGGATGACCACCGGCACCTAGACGGTCCAAGAAGCATCACACAGACCGTGAGGTCGTCCATGAAAAGAGGCACAGAACCCTCTTAAGGCCACTGTGAAGGACCACGGATGCCTAGACGATCCGTGAGGCTTCACACGGGCCATGAAGTCATCCGTAAAGAGAGTTAGCAGACTGTGAGTTTTGGGTCAACTTCAAACAATTATATCTCTGAGCAGAAAATGAATTGGGTGGCCCATGACCTATGAAATTAAAGGACTTTGAATCCTCTTTCCATCGCCACCAAATTTGCTCCATTTAAAGTTTGGAGTAAAATATTATGCCCATTTTAGTGAAGCACTATCAGGCTGATGAATCATTACGACCCCCTAGACGGGCCATCATGCCTTAGACGACCCGTGAAGCTCTCTTGACAGTCAACTCATCAGTTTTAAGTTAGGGTCTTGCTGGTCTTTTTCCCTATGCGTTGGGTACTTAAACTATGTCGTTTGGTACTTAAACTACATTGCTTTAATTCGTCTAAGCTAATTAACTAGTCAAAAACTACCTAAAACCTTCATTCTCCTAAAATCATCAAACTTAGAAAGAAAAGAAGAGAAAGAGGTGACAATTTTCTCTCAATAACAAGCAGAGCTCTCCTTCAAGTTCAGCCTCAAAATCCAAAGGATTTCTCCATAATTTTCTTCACCAGGTATGTGGGTATTCAGTAAAACTTCAGACTCCTTTTTCGATTAATATGATTTATGAAACTAGGGTTTTTACCCAACTATGCAGATTTATTACCCCATTTAATTCTTGTGATTTCTACTCAAATTCTATACTTGTTTAAATGAGTTTGCATGAATTCTTATGGAGAGTTGAAAGGAAAGAACTTAGCATGAAATTGTAGCATTTTCACATCAATTGTCTTTTCTCAAGAATTTAGCTTAGGGTGTTAGCATTTAATTTTAAATAGAATTTAGTCACTTCTCTAGCCATAGTTTATCTCAGAAATTGTCTTCTGATTAGTTTAGTTCTGTTTCATGAATCAGGACCACAATTAAAATGAGCTCTAGTATTCAGTTTGGGAGTAGTGTTTAGCACCGAGTTGGACTAGGGTTCAGTGCACCCTCAAGTCCCAGAACTACGCGCCATCGTGGGTCTACAAGTCCCCTATGATGGGCATCAGTTTTAGTGATCACACCACAATCATGCCTTTATACCCTAGCAAGGTATATTGAATTTTCTCAATGGGGCGTATACATCGGATTCCATGGTTAGCTCACGTGGTTTATGTCGGTTAATAGACTCTCCCACAGTATTAACTTCAGTAAGGTACTTCAGGCCCATAGTTGTATTTACTCAGTTTTTCAGCATGTTTCCAGTTTACTACTACATTCTAGTTTTTATGCATTATTGTATCTTGGGCCTATGTAGTTCAGTTCACATCAGTTTACATACTTGACTAGTATTTTTAGCATGTTTATATATAATCAGTCAGCTTTGCATATGCCTCATGCTCAGTACATTCGAAGTACTGACGCATACTCTATGCCGCATCCTATTGTTGACACCCAATTTTGGCCTAACATTTTCAAAATTCATACTTTTAAGTTGCATCCATTCAATAGTTCAAAATACATTTTTTTTATAATTTTAAATAAGTTTATTGATACGTATCCTTATTTTTCAAAATTTTAGGATTTTTACTAGTTAATTTTAGTTATATTATGTTTTTTGTCACACTGTTGAATATGTTCAAATATTTATTCAATTTGATTAAATCATTATTTTTGTTAAATTGCATTTTTACATGTCTTTGATTTTATTTGATATTTTTAATATTCATTTTATTCGTTACATTTGTTAATATTCATTTTAATAATTTTTGCGCAGTCTAGAAATTCATTCAAATATGGATAAGATTTCATACATAGATATTTTATTAACTAGTGGTTTTGGCCCACGATTTTAAGATAATGATATTGTACTATAGGTGGTTTTCAATTTTCTATTTAAGCAATAAATTGGCCATTAAGTTGGTGGTGGTGGAAAAATTCAAATTATAGCAATTGAAAAATAAAGAAAAAAATAAATTTTTGTCTTCCAAAAATAGCCTTCAAAGACTTTGTCTTCTCCGGTAATAAACTACCGAATCCGACCACCACCCTCACCGAAACTCCAACCCATTTTCTTGTTTTCTCCCTCACACACAACTCCTCCACCACCAGATCCCAAAACAAACACCACCCCCAAATCGAACCTTAAATCTGACCAGACCAAACGCCTTTTCTGGAAACAACAACCCAGCTCCTTAACCCTTTCCTTTTCTCCATTTTTACTGGTGACATAGTGTAACACCTGAGATTCGAAAACAAGAGAAAAGTTATTGTTTCCTGGAATTCTGGTGCCAGTACCTACGGAGCCACCTACGGCTCATGGTCTGACATACGGACCGTAGGTGAGGCCCGTGGTTGGCAAGCTCAAATTCCCTAAAAAGTTAAGCTTCAGTACTTTTATACGATTCGCCAGGATGGCCCATCACTCCATGTACGAGCCGTAGGTAGGTATCATAGGTGAGATCCATACTTAGTGCAATTATTAGGGCCAAAAGTCGAACCTACGGTGGCCATGTACGGACGGTACATGGTGTCCCGTCGTTGGAGGTCCAAAAGTGAATATTCTCTGAAGCTATCTATGGTTGAACAGGACAGTCCATAGGTTGACTTATGGACCGTAGGTGGGGGTTCAACAGTTATTTTAAAGGGCTTTTTGGTCTTTTCCCTAGATGTTTCATTCCTAATTTAAGTCGGTTTGGCCCTTAACCTAGGACTTATATAAACCTTTTAAGCCTAATTCTACCCATTCATAACCATTCCCAAACACTCTCCAAATCTTCTCTCCCAAAATAATTCTCTCTCTAAAAGCAAGGAAGAAGAAGAAGAAAGCTAGGGTTTGAAGGTCAAGTCCCCTAATCCTCCATTGATTCCAAGATTTTAGCATTGAGGTATGATAGCTTTCACCTATGGAGTCCTTTCCTCCACAGGGTTCCTAAATTCCCCAATTTTCAAAGTAAGAATTCTCAATTGAATTTAGGGTTTTCTTCTATCATGTGGGTTCTTATCAATTATGATCAAATTGCTTTAATTATGATTCCTTATGCACGAAATTAAATTGAATTGCATGTTTTAAGATGAATCGCCATGAGCACATGTGAAATTCATGATTTCTAGATTATGATTTATTGATGGGGTTTGAACTATGAAAAGATGAAATTTATGAAGTTATATAAACCTATGCATAATTTATGGTTTTCAAGCTTATGATTCTATGATGAAGTTTATGAATAATCAAAACATGAGTTTTATGAAAATATGCATGTTCAATTATGAAATTATGATGATTTAAGGATGCTTTGAGATTGAAGTATCAATGTTGATATTGCGGTATTGTGAAAGGTTTTCTCACATGAAGGATTCATAAAGGTTGAATGGTTTTCTCAACTAAACTTTGAATCAAGATTAAGGAGCTATCCTAATGAAGGGACAAGAGGCGATTATCCATGTTCCCTAAAAAAAGGATAAGATAAGTTATGAATGATGATTAATCCGTGGGAACTATGCTTAGCATCGAGTGGATATTGAGATGGAAGCTCTCCCGCTAGTAGAGGCCGAGTTTCTAGTAGCAATCTCTTTATCCCATAACTATGTGCCACCATAGGTTGTCTTAGATAGACATTAGTTAGTGGATCCACCTAACCTAGAAACTATGGTTCTTACCTTGGCAAATAAGGACACCTCTTTTCGGTGTCGGGTAGACACCAGATTTCATGTTATAGCTCACATGGTCTATGTCGGTTAAGACTCACTTTCCACAATAATGAACTAAGATCTCTTTCTTAAAGCTTTTGGGCATATGTTGTTTTAAGATGATTTCCTTGCATCTTCATGGCTCTTTAACTCATGTTTTTATCATGTTATCTTATGCTTAAATTGGTCATTATATCTTATATATAGTCCTTTTTAGCAAGATTTTGTAACCTATATGCATAGTTATCATACTTGGTACATTCCATGTACTAATGCATACCTTTTGCCTACATTGTCTTATAATGTAAGACTTGGCGATTCTTCTCATTCTGCTCGTGGCTAGTGAGAACGTAGAGACTTGAAGACTTGGTGAGGCCTCATATGTTTGAGGACTTTGCCTTGTTATTCCTTTATGTCATTTTACTTTTAAGACTTGTATGGGTTACGTACCACTTTCCTTCTATTCATGTATTACATGGATTCGATACTATGTTTGGACTTCCGCTCTTTTGATATGAAATTGTCTATAAACTTCTTATTTACTATTATCTTGTATGATGTATGCTAAGTGGCTTGTATGGGACCTTTCGGGGTCTTGTACGCCATGTCACGTCTAGGGGTACTTTAGGTCGTTACAAAATTGGTATTCAGAGCACAAGGTTTTAGAAAGGTCCTAAGATATCTCATAAGACACGTTGAGTAGAGTCTTATTCATGGGTGTGAAGCGCACCATACTTATGAATGAGAGGCTATATGATGTTTAGGAAACTCCACTTCTTTCATTATTCTAAAGTCGTGCGATAGAGTTTAACTCTATATCTCTCTCTCCTAATCCCTATCCGATGTTTTCAGGATTTGTCCACCTGAAGGGCATATGCTAGGAGGAATGCGATAGAGAATGTGAAACAAAAAGCTCCCCAAGTTTCGGTGGATCCCTTGGCCGAGCAAGTGACTAATGCGGAGTTTAGGGCTGCTTTTCAAGTATTGGCCCAAGCCATGACGGCTCAAGCCAATAGGGAGGCTGTGACCCTCGTGAACCCAAATGTGGGTACGGTGGCATCTAGGGTGAGGGAATTCACTAGGATGAACTCTCTGGAGTTTCATGGGTCTAAGATTGAAGAGGATCCTCAAGAGTTTATTGTTGAGGTGTATAAGGTGTTGATGATAATGGGAGTAACACTGGTGAAGAAGGCAGAGTTGGACGCTTATCAACTTAAGGGTGTGGCTCAAGTGTGGTATGAGCAATGGAAGAGTGAGAGGGCGGTCGATGCGGGTCCTCTTGATTGGGAGAAGTTTAAGGTTGCTTTCCTTGATAGGTTCTTTCCCCTTGAGATCACGGAGGCAAAGGTACTTGAGTTCATCAACCTCCATCAAGGAAACATGAGTGTGAAGGAGTATGCTTTGAAATTCATACAATTGTCTCGATATGATCCTACTATGGTTGCCGATCCAAGGGCAAGGATGAGTAAGTTTTTGTCGGGAGTGTCTGAAATGGTAGTCAAGGAATGTCATACCCCCATGATTATCAATAATATGGACATTTCTCGTCTAATGGTTCATGCTCAAAAAATAGAAGAGGAGAAACTCAAGGAAAAGTCTAGGGAAACAAAGAGGGCTAAGACTGGTGATGGTGACTTTTCACGCTCAAGGTCCGATGGGTATGGTCGTCCTAAGTTTCGACAAAGGTTTTCTGGTCAAGGTTCCTCCAATGCTCCTCCTAGATTCAACAAAGATAGGGTCTCTAGCCCTAAGCCTCAAGGAGAAAATGGTGGTGGATCTTTATCGACTTCTTGTGATAAATGTGGAAAGAAGCATGAGGGTAGATGCTTAGCTGATACGGATGGTTGCTTCGATTGTGGTTAGAGTAGTCATAAGATAAGGGATTGTCCATCCCTTACGGCTAAGGGAAGAAAAGGTAGACAAGCTCCGCATAGTGGTTCGGGTTCAAATGTCCCCAAGCAAAACTAGTTCTATGCACTCCAAACTCCTCATGAGCAAGAGGGTTCTCCCGATATGGTTACGGGTATGTTGAAAGTCTTTGATCTTGATGTTTATGCTTTACTTGACCCCGGTGCTACCTCGTCTTTTGTGACGCCATATGTGGCTATGAGGTTTGATATTCTTACGGATGTGCTGTTAGATCCTTTTTCTGTCGCTACTCCTATTGGTGAATCTATTGAGGCTAAAAGAGTCTATAGAAACTTTCCCGTCTTCTTATCCCATAGAGTCACTCATGTTGATCTTGTAGAGCTTGATATGTTAGATTTTAATGTTATTCTTGGGATGGATTGGTTGCATTCGTGCTATGCTTCTATCGATTGTAGAACCCGAGTGGTCAGGTTCCAGTTTCCAAATGAACCTATCCTAGAGTGGAAAGGGGGAAATTCTATGCTTAAGAGTCGGTTTGCTTCTTGTCTTAAAGCTAGGAAGATGATTTCTAAAGGTTGCATATACCACCTTGTTCGGGTTAGGGATATGGATTCCGAAACCTCTATCTTTGAGTCGGTCCCCATTGTTAATGAGTTTCTGGAAGTGTTTCTCGATGATCTACTCAGTGTTCCTCTCAAAAGGGAAATAGACTTTGGTATTGAACTTCTCCCAGATACGCATCCTATCTCTATTCCTCCTTACCGAATGGCTCCGGCAGAACTTTAGGAATTAAAGGATCAATTGAAAGATTTGTTGGACAAGGGTTTCATCCGATTGAGTATCTCTCCAAAGGGTGCCCTAGTTTTGTTTGTTTGAAAGAAGGATGGTTCACTTCGAATGTGTATTGATTATCGGCAATTGAATAAGGTCACTATAAAGAATAAGTACCCTTTTCCAAGGATAGATGATTTGTTTGATCAACTCTAAGGAACGAGTTATTTCTTCAAGATTGACCTTCGATCGGGCTTTCACCAATTGAGGGTGAAGGAAGATGATATACCTAAGATGGATTTTTGGACTAGGTATGGTCACTACGAGTTTTTAGTAATGTCGTTTGGGTTGACAAATGCTCCGGAAGCATTTATGGATTTGATGAATAGGGTGTTTAGACATTATTTGGATATGTTTGTGATTGTGTTCATTGATGATATTTTGATTCACTCAAGGAGTGAGGATGAACTTGCCAAGCATTTGAGGATTGTGTTGCAAGTCCTCAAGGACCAACAACTCTTTGCAAAGTTTAGTAAATGTGAGTTTTGATTGAGATCCGTGGCTTTCCTTGGTCACATTGTTTCTGGTAAGGGTATTGAGGTAGATCCTAAGAAGACCGAAGTAGTTAAGAGTGGGCCTAGACCTCTATCTCCTTCGGATATTCAAAGTTTCTTGGGTTTGGCTGGTTATTACAGAAGGTTTGTTGAGGGATTTTCTTCGATTGCCTCTCCATTGACAGCTTTAACCCAAACGAAAACGAAGTTTTATGGTCTGAAGCATGTGAGAAGAGCTTCCAAGAGTTGAAAGATAGACGTACTCCGCTCCGATATTGACTCTACCAGAAGGATCTGATGGATTTGTGGTTTATTGTGATGCCTCAAGAGTTGGGTTGGGATGTTTCCTTATGCAAAATGGGAAAGTCATTGCTTATGCTTCAAGGCAATTTAAGACTCATGAAAAGAACTATCCTACCCATGACTTAGAACTGGCGGCGGTTGTGTTTGCTCTAAAGATTTGGAGACATTACTTGTATGGTGTTCACGTGTATGTCTTTACCGATCACAAGAGTTTGCAATATGTGTTAAAACAAAAGGATCTAAATCTTCACCAAAGGAGGTGGCTTGAGTTGTTAAAGGACTATGAATGAGTGTCCTCTATCACCCCGGCAAGGCAAACATGGTGGAGGATGCCCTTAGTCGGTTATCTATGGGAAGTGTTGCTCATGTTGAAAATGATAAGAAGGAATTGGTGAGAGATGTACATAGATTGGCCCGGTTGGGTGTTCAGTTAATTGACTCCACTAATGGAGGGGTGGTAGTCCACAATGGATAAGAATCATCCTTCGTGTTGGATGTGAAAGCAAAGCAAACTCTTGATCCAATCTTGATGGATTTGAAAGAGGCGGTGCTTAAAAAGTTCGTAGAGGCTTTCTCCCAAGGGGGAGATGGTGTGCTTCGATATCAAGGTCGGTTGTGTGTTTCCGATGTAGATAGTTTGAGGGAGCATATTTTATCGGAAGCACATAATTCTCGATATTCCATTCACTCGGAAGCCACCAAGATGTACCGTTATTTGCGGGAAGTCTATTGGTGGAATGGGATGAAGATGGACATTACGAAATTTGTGGCTAAGTGTCCTAATTGTCACAAGTGAAAGTTGAGCATCAAAAGTCGGGAGGTTTTTCCCAAGACATTAGTATTCCAAATTGGAAGTGGGAAGATCCGAATATGGACTTTATTGTTGATTTACCACGCACCTGGCAACAACATGACTTAATATGGGTTATTGTGGACCGTATGACAAAATCAGAGCATTTCATTCCCGTTAAGGTTTCTTATTCAGCTGAGGACTATGCTAAGTCTTACCTAAGGGAAATGGTTAGGTTGCATGGTGTGCCCCTGTCCATTATATCCGATCGTGGTACACAATTTACTTCTCAATTTTGCAAATCTTTCCAAAAAGGGCCTTGGTACCCGTGCTAAGCTTAGTACGGCTTTTCATCCTCAAACCAATGGGCAAGCAGAACGTACTGTCCAAGTTTTGAAAGATATGTTGAGAGATTTTGTGATCAATTTCAAGGGTAATTGGGATGATCATTTTCCTTTGATTGAGTTTGCCTACAACAATAACTATCATTCCAGTATTGGTATGGCTCAATTTGAGGCTCTTTATGGTAGGAGGTGTAGATCCCTATCGGTTTGTTCGAAGTTGGAGAAGTTGCTTTGATAGGTCCCGAGTTGGTACATAAGGTTGTGGAGAAAGTTGCTCAAAGTCGACAAAAGTCTTATGCCGATGTTAGAAGGAAAAATCTAGAATTTGATGTTGATGATTGGGTTTATTTGAAAATTTCACCCATGAAGGGTGCAATGAGGTTTGGAAAGAAAGGGAAGCTTAGTCCCCGTTATGTGGGTCCATATCATATTTTGAGGTGAATAGGCAAGGTTGCTTATGAACTTGACTTGCCTAATGATTTCGCGTCGATTCATCCTATTTTCCATGTCTCCTTCTTGAAGAAGTGTGTTGGCGATCCGGCATCGATAGTTCCATTGGAGAGCCTTGGTGTAAAGGAAAGTCTTTCTTATGAAGAGGTTCCGGTTGAGATTTAAGATCGGCAGGTTCGGAAGTTAAGAAATAAGGAAGTCGCATCCGTTAAGGTTATTTGGAGGAATCAATTAGTTGAGGGTGCTACTTGGGAGGCCGAGGCCGATATGATGTCCCGTTATCCTCATTTCTTTCCCTCCACTCCTACTCTAGCTCGAGGTATTTAGTTCCTCATGGTTCACTCTTTTGGTTTCATGTGTCTTAGATATTTCCATGATTCTTCATTTATGCATGTTCATGAAAAAGGCTTAATTTTGAGGAAATGAGTTAACTTGATTGGTTTCTTCATGTTTATGTGCATTGAGTATATGTTGCATATTGACCTTATGAAATGAAGTTTTGAACATGCTGTAGCTAGGAGTTGATGTTTCCTCCTCGAATACGTGTATTTAAGTGATTGCATGCATGATGGGCTGTTAGGTTTAGTCCCTACCCTCCTTATGATGTATTAATTCTCATCCGAGGGTGAATTTTCCCAAGGGAGAGATATTGTAACACCTCGGATTCGAAAAGTAGAGAAAAGTTGTAGTTTCATGGAATTCTGGTGCCAGTACCTACGGAGCCACCTACGGCTCGTGGTCTGACATACAGATCGTAGGTGAGGTCCGTGGTTGGCAAGCCCAAATTCCCTAAAAAGTTAAGCTTTAGTACTTTTTATACGATTTACCAGGACGGCCATCCACTCCATGTATGAGCCATAGGTAGGTCTCTTAGGTGAGACCCATACTTAGTGAAATTTTTAGGGCCAAAAGTCGAACCTACGGTGTCCATGTACGGACCGTAGGTAGAACCACAGACTGTACATGGTGTCCCATCGTTAGAGGTCCAAAAGTGAATATTCTCTGAAGCTATCTATGGTGTCCCGTCGTTGGAGGTCCAAAAGTGAATATTCTCTGAAGCTATCTATGGTTGAACAGGACGGTCCGTAGGTTGACTTACGAACCGTAGGTCCAATCGTAGGTGGGGGTTCGACAGTTATTTTAAAGGGATTTTTGGTCTTTTTCCTAGATGTTTAATTCCTAATTTAAGTCGGTTTGACCCTTAACCTAGGTCCTATATAATCATTTTAAGCCTAATTCTATCCATTCATAACCATTCCCAAACTCTCTCCAAATCTTCTCTCCCAAAATAACTCTCTCTAGAAGCAAGAAAGAAGAAGAAGAAAGCTATGTTTGAAGGTCAAGTCCCCTAATCCTCCATTGATTCCAAGATTTTGGAGTTGAGGTATGATAGCTTTCACCTATGGAGTCCTTTTCTCCATAGGGTTACTAAATTCCCCAATTTTCAAAGTAAGAGTTCTCAATTGAATTTAAGGTTTTCTTCTATCATGTGGGTTCTTATCAATTATGATCAAATTGCTTTAATTATTATTCCTTATGCACGAAATTGAATTGAATTGCATGTTTTAAGATGAATCTCCATGAGCCCATGTGAAATTCATGATTTCTAGATTATGATTTATTAATGGGGTTTGAACTATGAAAAGATGAAATTTATGAAGTTATATAAACCTATGCATGATTTATTGTTTTCAAGCTATGATTCTATGATGAAGTTTATGAATGATAAAAAGATGATTTTTATGAAAATATGCATGTTCAATTATGAAATTATGATTATTTAAGGATGCTTTGAGATTGAAGTATCAATGTTGTTATTGTGGTATTGTGAAAGGTTTTCTCACATGAAGGATTCATAAAGGTTGAATGGTTTTCTCAACTAAACTTTGAATCAAGATTAAGGAGCTATCCTAATGAAGGGACAAGAGGCGATTACCCATATTCCCTAAAAAAGGATAAGACAAGTTATGAATGATGATTAATCCATGGGAACTATGCTTAGCACCGAGTGGATATTGAGATGGAAGCTCTCCCGCTAGTAGAGACCATGTTTCTAGTAGCAATCTCTTTGTCCCATAACTATGTGCCACCATAGGTCATCTTGGATAGACATTAGCTAGTGGATCCACCGAAGCTAAAAACTATGGTTCTTACCTAGGCAGGTAAGGACACCTCTTTTCGGTGTGGGATAGACACCGGATTCCATGTTGTAGCTCACATGGTCTATGTCGGTTTAGGCTCACTTCCCATAATAATGAACTAAGATTTCTTTCTAAAAGCTTTTTGGCATACGTTGTTTTAAGATGATTTCCTTGAATCTTCATGGCTTTTTAACTCGTGTTTTCATCATGTTACCTTATGTTTAAATTGGTCATTATATCTTATATATAGTCCTTTTTAGCAAGATTTTGTAACCTATATGCATAGTTATCAAACTTTGTACATTCCTTGTACTAATTCATACCTTTTGCCTACATTGTCTCGTAATGTAGGACTTGACAATTTTTCTCATTCAGCTCGTGGCTAGTGAGTACATAGAGACTTGAAGACTTGGTGAGTCCTTATATGTTCGAGGACGTTGCCTTGTTATTCCTTTATGTCATTTTCCTTTTAAGACTTGTATGGGTTACAACCCACTTTCCTTCTATTCATGTATTATATAGCTTTGAGACTATGTTTATACTTCCGCTCTTTTGATATGAAGTTGTCTTTGAACTTCTTACTTACTATTATCTTGTATGATGTATGTTAAGTGGCTTGTATGAGGCCTTTTGGGGTCTTGTACGCCATGTCACGTCTAGGGGATACTTTAGGTCGTGACACACAGTCACCAAAGCTCATCATTTCCGACCAAAATTCACTCCAAATACATCCCACATCGCTCCATTTCCTCCTCCAAACACCACAGTCGCCAACAGCTCTCCAACAACCACCATTTAACCAACCAAATACACCAGAAAATTCAGCCAAACCTCCGACAAACAACCATTAAACAAACCCAAAATCAGCATCACCAATGTCACTAATCCGGTGACCACTACCAAACGACCTCTTCCATTTTACCATCTCCACCACAACATCTCTCTTTCCATTGCAACCCCAGTGAAACTAGACATGACCACCCGACTCCAACCCATTTTCCGACCAACTCCAACCATTCCACAAACCCTGTGAACCGTCAGCCCCTTCCCCTCCCTTTACGATTTTGTTCATTTTGCAGGTATTCCTACCAACTTCAGCGAGCTAGTGAGTCAAAGCTCGCACAATCAAAACACGACCAGCCTCCATTCTTCTTCATTTTGCTCAAATCTGGCCGGAGAAGACTTAGCTCCGGTGACCCTCTTTCATTCTTTGCATTTATACATATTTGTGTCTATATTTTGATTGTTAAATGATCTTTATTCAGTATCATTTTTGTTATTGATTCAATATTTTTGGACTGTTCTTGTTTATTTATTTATTTAGTTTTGTTTATGAGGTTAACTTGATTGTTCCATGCTCTTTTTGGCTGATTCACTAATCGATTTTATATAATTTCCTTTTTTAGTGTGGAGTAGTGATTATTAATTCTTCTTTTTGATTATCTTAAGATGTTCATTTTGTGACTTGTTAGACATTTTTCAGAAGCTTCGTCCTTACTTTTTAGTGAAGTTTATTTAATTTTACTCTTATAGCCCTGTATTCTTTCTCTATTTACTAATTACATTCCTTAGTTGGTTCGTTTGATTGATAAGTATGCTAGATTATTTTCTTTGTTTTCTAGTAATATTTTGGTGAAGTTCATATTGAGTTTTAGCTTAATACAAATTATTGTTCTCAATTATATTTGTTACCTTTACTGTTATTAATTTGGCTGACAAATGATTAATGTTTTGAGCTCTATTGATGGGTCTGACATGGATTATCATATTAGAAGGTTATTTCCTTTATTTATTGTTGTTGTTTCTAGGTTTTTCTTGGATTGTTTTAGAGTCATTTTAATTACTTATTTATTTTATTGAATTGTTAAGAAATAAGTTAAAAATGGCCAATGAAAAAATCTCTACGTTGATTTTCGAGGCCTCCCCATTGTAAAAGACAGAAATTTAGTTTAAATTTATATATTTTGTATGTTAAAATTGGCCGATGAAGAAATTACCATCGATTTCCAAGGTCTCCCATGTATATAAGACACTTTTTTATTTTTCAAGTTATTATTTGATTTATTTATGTTATTTCATATTTATTTATTACTAATACTTCTACTAAGTGTCTTTATATGTACCCCGGAGTCGCTTCCCATTGAAGCTATTTCAATGGAGTTCGAATGATATTTTATATTCATTAATATGTATATTATTCACGTTATGCAAAACATAGGCCGTTTCTCATATTATTGCTTTACTTTATTATTTGTATATATATTGTATGTTTATTATACTTGTATATTATTGTTATCTCCTCCTCAGTTTAAAAAAATGAGTTAAGCCGGGACCCACAGTTGTGGATTTTGAAGGATGCCTAATACCTTCCCTTCGGAATCACTTGAACCCCTTACCTAGAATCTATTGGTTTCGTAGACTTTTTTTATTTAATTAATTAATAGGTTTCCTAAAATTAGGTGGTGACTCCTTTAAAATTGTTTTATTCTTTAAATTCTTTTAAAAATGATTATTTTTTGAGTTACCACGACGTTTCACCTTATTTGAATAAAGTAGGGATGTAAACACTTATTATGATGTAGGCTCAGGATCTCAGGTTGAGTGTCGTGATTAGCTCATACCGGCGCCACATCAACGATAGTCAGGGGTGAGTCCTCATCATCCGAGGACGTTTCTTTATGCTTTTGACTCAGTTAGTTCATTATTTAGTTTTCAACATTTTAGAGTTAGCTAGGGACTTGTCCGAGCAGCTCATCTGTATTAGAGGCTTTCAGACATAGAGTCAAACTCAGTTATTTTGGGATGTTCCTCATTTGAACTCAGTTTTATGCTCAGTTGAACTCTTTTAGATTTACTCATCTTTCAGTTATGTTTCCACTTACATAGAGTTATTTCAATATGCTTGTGATATGCCAGATTCAGGGTTAATTTGGGGTTACTTGTGACCCTAGGTCCTGTGTTATGTCTAGGGGCTAGTCTCGGGCGTGATAAAATTGGTATCAAAACATCAAGTTTAAGAGTCCTAGGTTGTCTGAAAGCCACACTAAATAGAGTCTCTTTCATGGGTGTGAAGCGCACCACACCTATGAGGGGGAGGCTATGAGGTGTTCTAAGAAAACTTCAATTCTTTTGCTCTCTTTATCGTGCACTGGAGTGTGATTTAACTTCTCCTTTCTTATTCGTCGTTATGAGTTTCAGATTATGCCTCCTCGCAGAGCTAACGCATACAATGCTATTGTAGTTCCTCCAGTCTCGAACCATGAGGTTACAAATGCAGAGTTTCGTAATACGATCCAGCTATTGGCTTAGACCATAGCCAACCAAGCCAATCAACAGGCTCCAGTTCCTACATACCCCACTGGTGGATTAGCTGCAGCCAGGGTTTGAGATTTTATTCATATGAATCCGCCAGAGTTTCTAGGTTCGAAGGTTGGTGAGGACCCACAGAACTTAATTCACGAGATAAAGAAGATTCTTGAGGTAATGCAAGTGACTGGTACTGATAGTGTTGAACTAGCATCCTATAACCGCAAGGATGTGGCTCATATCTGGTTCACACATTGGAAAGACAATAGGGGTGTGAATGCAGCTCCTATGATGTGGGATTGTTTTACTGGAGCTTTTCTGGACAAGTTCTTCTCGAGAGAGTTGAGGGAGGCTAAGGCCAAGTAATTTGTGAACTTGAGGTAGGGGTTGATTTCAGTCCAGGAATATGGGCTAAAGTTCACTTAGCTCTCTAGGTATGCTCTACATATGGTGGCAGATCCGAGAGTGCAAATGGGCAAGTTCTTGTTTGGAGTATCTGATATGGTAAAGACTGAGTGCAGGAATACTATGCTAATAGGGGATATGGATATCTCCAGACTAATGACCGATGCTCAGCAGGTGGAGGGAGATAAGCTCAAGGAAATTGCTAAGGATAACAAAGAGGCTAGAACAAGAAACTATGAATATTCTCAATAGAGGTCAGGTGGTGGAAATCGTTCACAGTTTCAGCAGAGGTTTATAGAAGCAGTGCCTTCATCAGCTAGCGATCCATCCCCCAGGTTTCAACAGGATCAAAAAGGGAGGCCATCAAGATCTAAGTCCTAGGGGAGTGTTTCAGGTAACCAGACTTTTCCATCTTGCTCAAAGTGGGGTAAGAACCATCCCGACGAGTGTCTTACTGGCAGAGAGGGGTGTTTTGGGTGTGGTCATCTTCATTCTTTTGGTCTCATATGTCATAGTTGAGTTCCATGATTCTTTGGTTATGCATATTCATGAAGAGTCTTATATTATTATGTGCATTTGAGTATGAGTTGCATAAAGTCTTCATGATAATATGTGTTGATCATGCTTTAGCTTGGAGTTGATGTTTCCTCCTCGAATATGTGCTCTTATGTGATTGCATGCTAGGTTGGGTTGTTAGTCCGTGTCTATTACCCTTCTCATGATGTCTTGATTCTCATTCGAGGATGAATGTTCCCAAAGGGGAGATATTATAATACCCCAAGCTTTCAAAGAATTTTAAATGCAGAACTCACCTTGAGACACTGACCTTTGGAGGCCACCTACGGGCCGTAGATGGATTGACGGGCCGTAGGTGGGGACCGTCAATGGCACTGTGAACTTTCAGGATTCCTAAATTTCTGAACCTTGACCTACGGAATAGCAGGACGGTTCATAGTTCAGTTGATGGGCCGTAGATGCCTTCCAAAATTTTCAGCCCAAAATGAACTTTCTGAATCAATTGACGGAAGAGCAGGTCGATCCGTCAATTGATGTACGGACCGTAGATCCTGTACGTCGACTGGCCCCGACAGATTTTAATTAAGGGTTTTTTGGTCTTTTCCCTAATTGTTTACCCATTAAGCTAAGTCGGTTATACCCTTAATCTAAGACCTATAAATACTTTCTAAGCCTAATTTCTTTCATTCTAACTCATTCCTAAACTCTCCTCTCAAATATTTCTCTCTCTAAAAGAAATCCTCTCTAGATCAAGAAAGAAGAAGAAGCTAAGTCCTCCATTGAAGGTCACTCAATTTCCTCCAATTTCTTATGGATTGCTTTGAGGTATGCTAGTGTTCACCATTAGGAGTCCTTTCCTCCAATGGGCCCTTCCTCTTCTTCATGATAAAGGTTTACTCTAACCCAATTGAATTAGGGTTTTGATCAATCATTGTGGGTTCTTTAATTATGATTTCAATTGTTGATTTTATGATTCCTAGTACACGATCTAGCGTGATAAAGTAACTTAGTGCACGAATTAGCATGAATTACATGATTTGCTGTAAAGATTTCATGAACCCCCATGATCCCAAACTAATTCTCCCTAATTTGATAATCTATTCTTTGATTGTGGATTGAGCTATGATTTAATGAAGTTTATGAATCCTCTATGAAATCAAGCATGAGTTATGAATGAATTGAGGATAATCTTATGAATTTAGCATGATCAAGTCAAAAGCATGATTTTCCTCTATTATGTGAGTTCCTTCAAGTATGGGTAAGTTGTCCTAATTATGGCTTTCTAAGAATGAGCTTGCATTGAATTGCATGATATGAGTTGAACTTGTATGAACCCATATGAACCATGAAATATGAGCATGATGAATTTAGGGTACTTTGAAAGTAAAGTACCAAAGTTAAGATATGATGATGCTATGGTTGAGTAGTGAAAGGTTTTCTTATATAATTTTCCCACTATGATAAAAGAAGAACAAAAAGGTGATTACCCATGTTCTTACGGAGCTATTCTAATGACGTAAGCTTGGACAAAGTCCATGGAAGATGAAACGTCTATAAGCATGATTTTAGCTTGAATTGGTAACCCTAGTTGTACCTTTTCATGTTTAATGATATAAATATATTAATGACTAATCCGTGAGAATTATGCTTAGCACCGAGTGGATATGGAGATGGAAGCCCTCCCGTTAGTAGAGGCCGGGTCTTCTAGTGAAAATTCTCTCGTTAGTAAAGGTCGGGTTTTCTAGATGGAGCTCTCCCGTTAGTTGAGGCTGAGTCTCCTAAAGCAATCTCTATCCCATAAACTATGTTTCCACCATAAGATGTTGTCTTTAAGTAGACATTAGCTAGTGGATCCACATAAGCTAGGAAGTTCATGGTCTTACCTTGGCAAATAGGACACCTCTTTTTGGTGTGGAGTAGATACCGGATTCCATGTTGATAGCTCACATGGTCTTACATGTCGGTTAAGGCTATTCCCCACAAGTTAATGAACAAGTGTTCTCATGATGAAGTAAAGAAAAGAAAGAAAGATGATTTAGCTTGCTTTGGCCTTGATATATGCTTTATGTTTCATGTTTCTCATATTTATCATGTTTTTAGCTTGGCCATCGCATGTCATGATTATGTCTCTATCTAGCATGATTTATGTGTTTATGTGCTTTTCTATCATACTTAGTATTTAATTGTGCTAACGCTTACTTTTACCTACATTAACTTCTTTTGTGTAGGACGTGGCGATTGACCTTCCACTCGTGGCTAGAGCTTTATTAGAGAGTTGATAGAAGACTTGGTGAGTCCTCATCCATCCGAGGACATAGCCTAGTTGTTCTTATTTTCATGTCATTTCTTTTCAGTTTTTTGATTGTATTGGGTTACGTCCCAACTTTACTTTCTATGATAGATTGGCTTTGAGACATGAGATGTAGACTTCTGCTGTTTCTTTTAATAGCTTCGATGAAATTCTGTTGCGAACTTTTATTTTCTATTATCTTGTATGTAATGTATGATAAGGGCTTGTATGAGGCCTCTCAGGGTCTTGTACGCCATGTCACATCTAGGGGGTACCTTGGGTCGTGACAAACTTGGTATTCAGCGCGCAAGGTTTTAGAAAGATCCTAGGATGTCTCATAACCCGCGTAAAGTAGAGTCTTGTTCATGAGTGTGAAGCGCGCCATATTTATGAATGAGAGGCTATAAGACGTTTAAGAAATTCCACTTCTTTCATTTCTCTTAAGTCGTGCCATAGAGTTTAACTCTATATATCTCTCTTCTAATCCCTATCCTACGTGTTTCAGGATATGGCGACCCGAAGAGCTTACGCTAGAAGAAACATGGGAGAGAATGTGGAACAAGAAGCTCCTCCTCACGTTACGGCGGACCTTTTGGTGGAATAAGTGACTAATGCAGAGTTTAGGGCTGCTTTCCAAGTGTTGGCTCAAGCCGTGACGGCCCAAGCCAATAGAGAGGTTGTGGCTCCCGTGAAACCAAATGTTGGTACGACTGCATCAAGAGTGAGGGACTTTACTAGAATGAATCCTCTGGAATTTCATGGATCTAAGGTCGAGGAAGATCCTGAATAGTTCATCGATGAAATGTACAAGGTGTTGATGATCATGGGTGTGACGCCGGAAAAAAAGGCAGAGTTGGCCTCTTATCAACTCAAGGGTGTTGCCCAAATTTGGTTCAATCAATGGAAGAGTGAGAGGGCGGTTAATCAGGGTCCTCTTGATTTGGAGAAATTCAATGTTGCTTTCCTTCATAGGTTCTTCCCTCTTGAGAAGAGAGAGGCTAAGGTGCTTGAGTTTATCAACCTTCGACAAGAAAATATGAGTGTGAAAGAGTATGCATTGAAGTTCACACAATTGGCTAAATATGCTCCGTCCATAGTTGCCGACGCAAGGGCAAGAATTAGCAAATATTTTTCGGGAGTGTCCGATATGTTGGTGAAAGAGTGCCGCACCGCCATGCTTGTGCATGACATGGATATTTCTCACCTCATGACTTATGCCTAACAAATTGAAGAAGAAAAGCTTAAGGAAATGTCTAGGGAGACCAGGAGGGCTAGGACTGGAGATGGTAACTTTTCGCATGCAAGGTCTGATGGACATGGTCGTCCTAGATTTTGACAAAGGTTCTCCGTCCAAGGCTCATCCAATGCTCCTCCGAAGTCCAACAATGATAGGGTGTCTAACCCCAAGTCTCAAGGTGGGTATAATGATGGCTTTTTATTGGCCCCTTGTGCCAAGTGTGGGAAAAAGCATGAGGTTAGATGTCTAGCCGGTACGGATGGTTTTTATAACTGTGGAAAGAGTGGTCACAAGATGAGGGATTTTCCATCTCTCACGGCCAAGGGAAGAGAGAATAAGCAAGCTCCACCTAGAGGATCGAGTTCGAATGCTCAGAAGCAAAACCGATTTTATGCACTTCAGGCTCGTCATGAGCAAGAGCGCTCTCCCGATGTGGTTACCGATATGTTAAGAGTTTTCCATTTTGTTGTTTATGCTTTTCTTGATCCCGGTGCTACCTTGTCTTTTGTGATGCCATATGTGGCTATGAGGTTTGATGTTGTTCCAGATGTGTTGCTAGTGTCACGACCCAGGGTAGCCCCTAGATGTAACACGGAGTACAAGACCCTGAGAGGCCTCATACAAGCCCTTAGCATACATAACATACAAGATAATAGAGAAATAAGAGTTCAGAAGAGCATTTTTATATCAAAACTTTACTCAAAACAGCGAAAGTCTACAACTTATGTCTCAAAGCCTTCTAATATCATAAAATACGAATAAAAGTGATAGGGACGCAGACCAATACAATATCCAACACTGAAAAGAAGCGACATGAAAATAAGAACAACTAGGCTATGTCCTCGGATGGATGAGGACTCACCAAGTATTCTTCCCAACTCTAAGTTAATGCTCTAGCCACGAGTGGAAGGTGAATTGCCACGTCCTACACCAAAGAAGTTAATGTAGGCAAGAGTATGCGTTAGCACAATTAAGTACTAAGTATGATAGCAATGCACATAAACACAAAAATCATGCTAGAGAGAGACATAATCATGACATACAATGGACAAGCTAAAAAAAACATGATAAACATGAAACATAAAGCATATATCAAGGCCAAAGCAAGCTAAATCATCTTTCCTTCTTTTCTTTACTTCATCATGAGAACACTTGTTCATTAACTTGTGGGGAAAAGCCTTAACCGACATGTAAGACCATGTGAGCTATCAACATGGAATTCGGTGTCTACCCTACACCAAAAAGGGGTGTCCTACTTGCCAAGGTAAGACCATGAACTTCTTAGCTTATGTGGATCCACTAGCTAATGTCTACTTAAAGGCAACATCCTATGGTGGCAACATAATTTATGGGATAGAGATTGCTTTAGGAGACTCGGCCTCAACTAACGGGAGAGTTCCATCTAGAAATCTCAGCCTCTACTAACGGAAGAGCTTTCACTAGAAGATCCGGCCTCTACTAACGGGAGGGTTTCCATCTCAATATCCACTCGGTACTAAGCATAATTCCCATGGATTAGTCATTAACATATTTATATCATCAAACATGAAAAGGTACAACTAGGGTTACCAATTCAAGATAAAATCATGCTTATAGATATTTATATTTCATGGACTTTGTCCAAGCATACATCATTAGAATAGCTCCTTAAGAACATGGGTAGTCGCCTCTTTGTTCTTCTTTTATCATAATGGGAGAATTACGTGAGAAAACGTTTCACTACTCGACCATAGCATCATCATATCATAACTTTGGTACTTTACTCTCAAAGCACCCTTAATTCATCATGCTCATATTTCATAGTTCATAGAGTTCATATGGGTTCATGCAAGTTCAACTCATATCATGCAATTCAATGCAAGCTCATGCTTAGAAAGCCATAATTAAGACGATTTACCCATACTTGAAGGAACTCACATAATAGAGGAAAATCATGTTTTTGACTTGATCATGCTAAATTCATAAGATCATCCTCAATTCATTCATAATTCATGCATGATTTCATAGAGAATTCATAAACTTCATCAAATCATAACTCAACCCAACAATCAAAGCATAGAGTATCAAATTGGGGAGAATTAGCTTAGGATCATGGGGGTTCATGCAATCTTTACATCAAATCATGTAATTCACGCTAATTCGTAAACTAAGTTACTTTATCACGCTAAATCGTGCACTAGGAATCATAAAATCAATAATTGGAATCATAATTGAAGAACCCACAATGATTGATCACAAACCCTAATTCAATTGGGTTAGAGTAAACCTTTGAAAATCATGAAGAAGAGGAAGGGTACATTAGAGGAAAAGACTTCTAATGGTGAACACTATCATACCTCAAAGCAATCCACAAGAAATTGGAGAAGATTGAAGGTCTTTAATGGAGGATTCAAGCTCCTTCTTCTTCCTTGAGAGTTGAGAGAGTTCGTTTTTAGAGAGAGAAATATTTGAGAGAGCAGAGTTTTGGAATGAATTAGAATCAAAGGAATTAGGCTTAGAAAGTATTTATAGGTCTAAGATTAATGGTATAATCGACTTAGCTTAATAGGTAATCAATTAGGAAAAAGACCAAAAAGCCCTTAATTAAAAACTGTCGGGGCCAATCGACGGACAGGATATATGGTCCGTACATCAATTGACGGACAATCCTGCTCTTCCATCAATTGATTCAGAAAGTTCATTTTAGGCTAAAAATTTGTCTAAGTCTGGAAGGCATTAACGGAATCCATCTACGCCTCGTCAACTGGACTACGACTGTCCTTCTGTTCCGTAGGTCAACGTTCAGAAACTTGGAAATCCTGAAATTTCACAGTGCCATTGACGGTTCCCACCTACGGCCTGTCAATCCATCTACGGCCCGTAGGTGGCCTCCGTAGGTCACTGTCTTTAGGTGAGTTCTGTAGATCCTTTTTGTGTCTCTACTCCGATAGGAGAATCTATCATGGCTATGAGAGTTTATAGAGATTGTCCTGTCTCCTTATCCCATAGAGTCACTCATGTTGATCTTGTAGAGCTTGATATGCTAGATTTTGATGTTATTCTTAGCATGGATTGGTTGCATGCTTGTTATGCCTCTATTGACTGTAGGACCCGAATGGTCAAGTTTCAGTTCCCTAATGAGCATATCCTAGAGTGGAAGGGGGGAAAATTCTATGTTTCGAGGTCAATTTGTTTCTTATCTAAAGGCTAGAAAGATGATCTCTAAGGGGTGCTTTTACAATCTTGTTAGGGTGAGGGATATAGATTTTGAGACCCCTACTCTTGAGTCGATCCCCGTTGTTAATGAGTTTCTAGAAGTGTTTCCCGATGACTTGCCTAGTATTCCTCCTGAAAAGGAAATAGACTTCGGTATTGACCTTCTTCTAGATACGCAACCTGTTTCTATTCCTCCGTATAGAATGGCTCCGGCAGAACTTAAGGAACTTAAAGAGCAGTTGAAAGACTTGTTGGTTAAGGGTTTCATCAGGCCAAGTATTTCTCCATGGGGTGCTCCGGTCTTGTTTGTAAGGAAGAAAGATGGTTCGCTCCGTATGTGTATCGACTATCGCCAATTGAACAAGGTTACCATTAAGAATAAGTATCCTCTACCAAGGATAGATGACTTGTTTGATCAACTTCAAGGGGCTAGTTATTTCTCTAAGATCGACCTTCGTTTGGGCTATCACCAATTAAGGGTGAAAGAAGATGATATTCTGAAAACGGCTTTCCGGACTAGGTATGGTCAATACAAGTTCTTGCTAATGTCATTTGGGTTGACAAATGCTCCGGCTGCATTTATGGACTTGATGAATAGAGTGTTTAAGCAATACCTTGACATGTTTGTGATTGTGTTTATTGATGACTTTTTGATCTACTCAAAGAATGAGGGTGAACATGTTAATCATTTGAGGATTGTGTTGCAAGTCCTCAAGGACCAACAACTCTTTGCGAAGTTTAGTAAATGTGAGTTTTGGTTAAGGTCCCTGGCTTTTCTTTGTCACATTGTTTCCGGTAAGGGCATTGAGGTAGATCCTAAGAAGAAGGAAGCTGTTAAGAATTGACCTAGACCTTTATCACCTTCGGATATCCATAGTTTTTTGGGCTTAGCTGGTTATTATAGGAGGTTTGTTGAAGGGTTTTCATCTATTGCTTCTCCATTGACGGCTTTGACTCAAAAGAAGGTTAAATTCGTATGGTCCGACGCATGTGAGAAGAGTTTTCAAGAGTTGAAGGATCGACTTACTTTGGCTCTGATATTGACTCTACTAGAAGGATCCGATGGTTTTGTGGTTTATTGTGATGCCTTGAGAATTGGGCTAGGATGTGTTTTTATGCAACACGGGAAAGTCATTGCTTATGCTTCAAGGCAACTTAAGGTGCATGAAAAGAACTATCCTACTCATGACTTGGAATTAGCGGCAGTTGTGTTTGCTTTGAAAATATGGCAACATTATTTGTATCGGGTACATGTAGAAGTCTTCACCGACCATAAGAGTTTGCAATATGTGGTTAAACTGAAGGATTTGAATCTCCGCCAAAGAAGGTGGCTCGAGTTGTTAAAAGACTATGATATGAGTGTTCTCTATCACCCCGGTAAGGCTAACGTGGTGGCGGATGCTCTTAGTCGATTATCTAGGGGTAGTGTTGCTTATGTTTAGGATGTTGAGAAATATTTTGTTCGCGATGTGCATATATTGGCTCAATTGGGTGTTAGATTGGTTGATTCTACTAAAGGTGGTGTTACGGTTCACAAGGGTTCTGAATCCTCTTTTGTGCATGATGTTAAAGCTAAGCAAGGTCTTAATCCTAACTTGGTTGAACTAAAGGAAGCGGTCCTCAAGAAGTCCATATAGGTTTTCTCCCAAGGGGGAGATGGTGTGCTTCGATATCAAGGTCGGTTGTGTCTTCCCAATGTAGAGGGTTTAAGAGAGTAAATTTTATCGAAAGCCCACAGTTCTCGATATTCCATCCACCTAGGAGCTACCAAAATGTACCATGATTTGCGGAAAATTTATTGGTGGAATGGAATGAAGAAAGATATTGCAGAGTTTGTGGCTAAGTGCCCTAATTGTCAACAAGTGAAAGTTGAGCATCAAAGACCGGGAGGTTTGACCCAAGATATTAGTATTTCTACTTGGAAGTGGGAAGATGTGAATATGGATTTTATTGTGGGTTTGCCTCGCACGAGGCGACAATATGATTCAATTTGGGTTGTTGTTGATAGAAGGATGAAGTCAGCCCATTTCATTCCCATCAAGACTTCTTATTCGGCGGAGGATTATGGTAAGTTGTATTTGAGGGAGATGGTTAGGCTGTATGGAGTGCCTTTATCCATCATCTCCGATCGTTGTGTACAATTTACTTCTCAATTTTGGAAGTTGTTCCAAAAAGGTCTTGGTACTCGTGTTAAGCTTAGTACGGCCTTTCATCCTAAAACCGATGGGCAAGCAGAGCATACTATTCAAACTTTGAAAGATATGTTGAGAGCTTGCGTAATTGATTTCAAGGGTACTTGGGATGATCACTTGCCTTTGATTGAGTTTGCTTATAATAATAGCTACCATTCTAGTATTGGTATGGCTCCATTTGAGGCTCTCTATGGTAGGAGGTGTAGATCTCCTATAGGTTAGTTTGAAATTGCTTTGATAGGCCCGCAGTTGGTGCATGAGGCTATGGAGAAAGTTCGACTTATTATGAAAAGGTTGAAAATTGCCCAAAGTCGGCAAAAGTCCTTTGCTGATGTTAGAAGAAGAGAATTAGAGTTATGTTGATGATTGGGTTTACTTTAAAATTTTTCCCATGAAGGGTGTAATGAGATTTGGGAAGAAAGGGAAGCTTAGTCCCCGTTATGTAGGCCCCTATCAGATTTTGAGACGTGTTGGTAAGGTCGCTTATGAGCTTGACTTGCCTAATGATTTGGCATCAGTGCATCTAGTTTTCCATGTCTCATTGTTGAAGAAGTGTGTTGGTGATCCGACCTCTATAGTGCCCTTAGAGAATCTGGACATAAATGATAGTCTTACTTATGAGGAAGTTCCGGTTAGGATTTTAGACCGGTAAGTCCGAAAGTTAAGAAATAAGAAGTTGCTTCCATGAAAGTTCTATCGAGGAATCAATTAGTTGAGGGTAGTACTTGGGAGGCCGAGGCCGATATGATGTCTCGATATCCTCATCTCTTTCCTTCCGATCCTTCTCTAGCTAGAGGTATCTTGATCCTCATGGTTCATTCTTTTGGTCTCATGTGTCATAGTTGATTTCCATGATTCCTTGATTATGCATGTTCATGAAGAGTCTTATATGATTATGTGCATTTGAGTATGAGTTGCATAAAGTCTTCATGATAAGATGTGTTGATCATGCTTTAGTTTGGAGTTGATGTTTCCTCCTCGAATATGTGCTCTTATGTGATTGCATACTAGGTTGGGTTGTTAGTCCGTGTCTATTACCCTTCTCATGATGTCTTGATTCTCATTCGAGGACGAATGTTCCCAAGGGAAAGATATTGTAATACCCTAAGCTTTCAAAGAATTTTAAATGCAGAACTCACCTAGAGACAGTGACCTACAGAGGCCACCTACGGGCCATAGATGGATTGACGGGCCGTAGGTAGGGACTGTCAATGGCACTGTGAACTTTCAGGATTCCCAAGTTTCCATGTTGATAGCTCACATGGTCTTACATGTCGGTTAAGGCTATTCCCCACAAGTTAATGAACAAGTGTTCTCATGATGAAGTAAAGAAAAGAAAGAAAGACGATTTAGCTTGCTTTGGCCTTGATATATGCTTTATGTTTCATGTTTCTCATGTTTTTAGCTTGGCCATTGCATGTCATGATTATGTGTCTCTCTAGCATGATTTATGTGTTTATGTTCATTGCTATCATACTTAGTACTTAATTGTGCTAACACATACTTTTGCCTACATTAACTTCTTTGGTGTAGGACGTGGCGATTCACCTTCCACTTGTGGCTAGAGCTTGATTAGAGAGTTGATAGAAGACTTGGTGAGTCCTCATCCATCCGAGGCCATAGCCTAGTTGTTCTTATTTTCATGTCATTTCTTTTCAGTTTTTGGATTGTATTAGGTTACGTCCCAACTTTACTTTCTATGATAGATTGGCTTTGAGACATGATATGTAGACTTCCGTTGTTTCTTTTAAAAGCTTTGATATGAAATTCTCTTTCGAACTTTTATTTTCTATTATCTTGTATGTAATGTATGCTAAGGGCTTGTATGAGGCCTCTCGAGGTCTTGTACGCCATGTCACTTCTACGGGGTACCTTGGGTCGTGACAGTATCCAAATGTTATTGATGTGATAAAGGGGAGGAGGAATCAATGCAACATCTTTTTCTAATAGCTCCCATAGCCTAAAAGCTATGGAAGCAATTTGCTTCTTGTGCAGGTATCAACATAGAAGGTTTACATCTATAGCAACTAATTTATACCTGGTAGAATTTGCCAGGATAGCATAAGTTGAGACAAATATTCAAGGCAGTACTAACCATTATTATGTGGGAATTATAGAAGAGGAGAAATGTTAGCAGACATGGAAAAGAGATGACATATTCTAGGATGATGGGGCAATGTCAATACACAATTCAAATGCTACTCAAGGTAAAATATCTATGGCTAAGGAGCTGGAATCTTGGTTGGCAAGAGATGATTACTAAACTAAATACATATCAACCAACACTACATTATCTGATAGTGAAGTGGGAACTACCAGAGATAGGTTGGGTGAAATATAGTACAGATGGAGCGTGTAGAGGAAACCCTATTAAGAGTTATATGGTTTCAACATAAGGGACCACATAGGGGATCTAATATACACTGAAGCTAAACATATTGGGGAAGCTACAAACATGGACACTAATTATAGGAGTATGGAAAACAATACAATATTGTGTATCACATGTACAAACTTTTGATAATATTGTTCTTGAGATAGATTCTCAGACTCTCAAAAACACAATATCAAGGCTTTGGAAGATACCCTGGGAACATGCAGACAAGATAGAAGAGATCCAACAACTCATAGCAAGGAAACAAGTCCAAGTTAAGCACATATTCTAAGAAGCTAACCACTTAGCTGACTACTTGGCAAACATGGCTTTGGACCAGTTAGGTATAATGCATTTTTAGAGTTTTATAATATACCTAGCAGAGGAAGGAAAATCATCAACACAGACCAATAGCAAATACCATCACTATGGATTTAAACCAGAAGAATTCTACCAACATGTTAAGTCAGTGCATGCACAAACCAAAGAATCACAACTACAATATTTATAGATTAGAGTTTTGCCTTGTTAACTGCCATACAGTTGTGACTAAACCTATTAGCCTAAGTTACTTCAACTTACAAAAAAGGATCAGCAAAAGGGAGGATAAAAAACTGAATCAGTCAATGCAGTGTTGAACTCTTCATGAGCATGCAAAGAAGCAGACTAGGAGCAACTCAATCTTCTCCACCGCTACATCAGCTGCAAGAGAAAGGGAGGAAGGTTAACTTTACTAACAGACACAAGAAAGGATGACTGAAATTACCTCAAGCTTGCAGAAGGGGTTTCCTCATTCAATCCCAACAACAAGTTCGTCCAGAACTTCCATCGGAATACACATCTACAAAAAAGGAATAAAAATCGAAGGTAATTATGAAATGAAGAAAATCAAGGTAGTCTTACTTCTGCAAGTTGATATCTCTCCTCTAAATCTATGGATGAAGAATGTTAATAACCTAGAGAAGAAGCACGAGCAAAGAAAGGGCAAAGAGAAACTAAAACATGGAGCCAGCAGAATAGTGGAGGGTAAGGAGTGGAGCGGAAAGATCAGGATACCCTATTTTCTAGAGGAGGAAGGCAAGTACTCTGTCATTATGAACAAGTTGCCAAATTTATTTCCTCTTTTGTGCTTCTTTTTAATTTCTAGATTTGGGCTAATAGAACTTTTGGCTATCAGCCTTTCTTATTGTATGTTTGAATTATGAGTAATAAAATGGACCTTTGGTACATAAAGTTATTATTAAAAATAAAAGGCCACAGACACGAAGCTAAAAAAATATTGATCATTTCCTTCTTCCTTCTTCCTTCTTCCTTCTTCTCATCTCAGTCCCCTAAAATAGTTTTATTCATTCCTTCTTCTCATCTAAGTCCCCCTACTACTTCCTCTCTCTACGGCAGCACATCGAATGCTCGGAGGAACAAAATCACTCTTTTGAGAACCAACCCTAGCAATCCTAGCAACAAGCATTTCCCTTGATGATGGCCTATCCATGAAAAAGGCCACTACTTTCTTACTCCTCTTGGATAAAGGAGTCATTGCTTGTGGTTTAAACCTCGAAATGGGAACCAAAGGCAGTTATGATCCTTGTCGCTTCACCATACAAGGCGGAGCACCATGCATCTAGGGATACATCCCAAGAGGTGGTGGTTAATAAAACTCAAATGTCCTCTCTAAAACAAATTAAAAGGCGCAGCAGTCATGGTAAATAAAAACCCAATGAAGAGTCGAGGTCGAATCCTACAGAGAATGGTATATCGTAGAGAATTCCTATCAAGAAATTTAGATTTTAAGATCGCTCATTTGCAAAAGTAAGACCAAGTGGGTGGATAATTCCACCAATTTAATATAAAGATTTGGTTATCAATTATCACAATTAAACTAAAGTGTCGAAGAAATCAAGAGTTAACAAGCAATCTAGGGGTGCGGGGATTGGAAATTGATGTCAAATAGGGGTAGTTCTGATGCTCTATAGTGATGAACATTCATGAGTAGGCTATGTCATCTTTATTGACAATAATCATCTTTCGATCTCAAAGCATCTGTGCATAGAATCTCCATTCAGTCTCATCTAAATGCCAATCTAAACAACACAATACCTTACTCTATTCTCTCTTTCAAGAATAGGGTAAATAGATCTGACCCGTAACCTCTATTTTAGAGCAAGTTACAGACATCAAACCTAAATTGCTAGTATCAAACTAATTACCCACTCTAATTAATCTCTTTCAAGTATCAACTAGGGATTGGAAGTAGGAATTACATTTGCAACCTTAACCCATAAATTAACCCCATGCTAATTAGACCAAATTCATGTATGAATAGCAACAAAAAAGAGCATAGCACAATACCCACTACATTGAATCAACACCTAACCCCATAATTGCACCCCTAGATCTTGTTGTTTTAGCCACCCATCACAAAAAGAAAAGATATTATACCTTCCATGAAAGCAGCATTGGGTAACATGAAATAAATTAATTACAAGTAAATCCACTTTGGATTCAACTTCAATTTGTCAATTTCAAGAACGAAGTTGTAAAACCCCAAAAGCTAGAAAAGTGTTCTTCAAAGGTAAAGTGCTTTCTCTCCCTCTTCGTATACACTCTAATGTGATAGTTTCTAATCGGATTTCTAACTCCCTTATTTCTCTTTGCTTTGGGCTATTTATAATTTCCCAAAATTTGGACCCAAAATCCAATACGTGACTAAATCGGCAATATTATTTGGGCTCACCGAGCTCATTTGGTGAATCACCACTTGCTCCTCAGCTCGCCTTTTAAAGCTCTAGGCTTCAGGTGTTTGAACCTCTGTTGGTGAACTTGATTGAGTTAGCCTTTCACGTTCAGCGAATCACCGAGTACCACCTTGGTTCACCTTTCGAGCATTCAATTTTTTCTTTTCACGCTATCATTTTATGCGATGTTCATCAAGGGCGCCTTTCTCATTTGGTGTATCGCCTTCTCTACTGGAGTTTGCTAACTTGATTTTGTAGATATAAGTGCTAAGCACTGTCATTTTGGGCGACGTCGTGCTCATTTGGCGATCCGCCTTTCTTGTTAGGTGATCAACAATGTATAGTTTACACTTGTTTTTACATTTTTGGCCATTCTTTCAAACATCAATCCATGCCTTGTTCAATTGCCTTTATAGCTGCAAATCATGAACATTTTATCAGAATAGAACAAAATTAGGCATTGAGAAAGCTAAATAGACCTTAAATGAGTGCAAATCTACCACTCATCAATACCCCAAACTTAAACTTTTTCTTGTCCTCAAGTAAATCAAGAACGCAATAAGCTCAATAAGGGTGTCTACAACAGTACATAATGAGAGCTAACATGTAAGTGCCATAGCAAGACTACTCTCAACAACATGCTACTCTAAATCATGATTAAAAAAAAAGCTTCAAATGATGACTAGCTGGTCTCAACACAAGCTCAAGCTCACTTTAGCTTCTTGTCTAATGCAAGAACATGTTTCAACAAATGTAATAAAGTGCTCTCACATCAAGATTGATTTCTTGCTCTCACAAAGCAATTTAACAAAGGTGTAAGGAATCAATGCAACTCTCATTCTCTCAAAAGAGAAACACATGCAAGCTTTGTCTCATAAGTTTTTCCATATTTTTTATTCATCACATAACCTAGTTCATGCAAGATCTGAGGGATTTTTGGCTTTTAATGGGGCTAAGGGTTAAGGTATGGTCAATTTTGATTGGTGGCTTTACCTTCTGAAAGAATTGTTGCAATCATCATCACTTCTTCTCAAGTTTTTTTCCTTCTTTTTCATTTGAGAACTCAAACTTTGACTTATCACTCAATTTATTTGGAATCCCCTCTATTTCATTCACTTCTCTTTTTCATTTTCATTTTTCAAAAGCATTTCCATAACAATGACTTTTTTTATATGAGGAGGGGTTCCTTCTTTTTTTTTATAACAACTTTCAAAGTTGAGTCTCATTTCATCTTTCTTTGCTCTTTACTTGGCTCTCATTCTTTCTTCCTTTCTACACCCCCAACTTAGGCTTTTTGGCCTAAGTTGGCTATCCAAACATAACAAAGTTTCGGAAAAGATTTTTGGTGAGAAGGTAGGGACAATTTGGTTCAAGAGGCTTTCTTTTGGTTTTTGCCAACAAATAGGTTAAGCTCAAATGGTGCAAAAATTGACACACCCTCATAAGGTAGTCACAGAATTATGGACAATTTGGGTTCCCTTTTTGAATTGTTGCCTAAGATCATGTCTCACATTCACCAAAATTCAAACAATTGAACTAACAAGGAAAATTCTAGGACTCCACATACATGCTTTCAAGTAAGACCTCACCACACATGTCACTTTGAAATACACTCATTTAGCACATCCCGAAAAGATCAAAAGCGTATGTGTGATGTTCATTGCAAGGCTCACATCAAAATGTAGCTAGTCAACAAAAGATTCAAAGAGATATCTCAAAAGTGCAACCACATCAATTTCATTCTCGCAACATCAACACTCTACACCATACTCACCATGAGTACTATTCAAGACATCGATATTGAACAAAATCGGTCCTCAGATTGTTATCAATGAAAACTCCAAGCATGTCACGATTTTAAACTCATGGGTGTTTCAAAATCAAGAGAGAACGAAATAGAAACAAGAGACACACTTTAACCAAAAGTGCACTATAATATAAACAAAAATAAAGTAATACAAATATTCAAAATAACAAAATAAAATAAAAAAGGAGAATATTGGCTCAAAGGACCTCACCCCACCAAAAGAAATAAAGCAGTGTCCTCAATGCAATGAAAACAAAAGTACGGGAGGCTAAGATAAAAGGGTGCCCCTGACAAGATATGTCGGTGAAGCACTCTCATATGGAGTCTCAGGTGGGGAAGCCTCAAGAGGGGCATCGATGCCCTGCAATAGGATCACTGGAGGTTGCAGAGAGGACTCATATGGGGCATCAATTCTTGTTTAAATGCTCGGAGGTATGGTGGAATCTGAAGAAACTCCACTAGGACCAACCTCTGAAGTTTCTTGAAGAGATATCTCCAGGGCTGCCTAAAGAATGACCTCCTCCATCTCTTGCAGCTCAGTCAACGTCTCTACAATCCCCTGCTCCTCTCTCCTCAGCTCCTCCTCAGCCAACTCATCATTATCATCAACACTCGAAGCTATCTCACGCTGCTCATTGGGAAGAGGTGCAGTATTGGCATCTTGGGCATGGAGGCATGTGCATCTAGTAGGGGAACATCGCTCTAAAGCATGGATATGTCCGTAGACTGCAACTGGACCACCTCCACTCGCAATGTAGCAAGTTTGGCCCTCATGGTGTCTAGAGCACCAGGCCTACCGGACCTTCTCTAGGGCCTCAAGTCTAGTGGTGAGGTTGTCCAAACTCTCATCATGGATCTCGACCAGCCCCTCACACTTGACCACTCTTTCTATCAATGGAGCTAAGCCCTTTTCAATGGCTCGATCAATGATCTTGGGCATGCTTGTCTCAATCCGAGCGGCTATAACATCTACCAACCGGGCAAGGTTTCCCATCTTATAAATCATCATCTAGGTCAATCGGGGATGGGCGATAGGAGAAGGGGAAGGTCTCACACCAGCAACAGTAGAAACACTAGTACTAGCGGGAATAGCAGAAGAATCACTAGCAGTAATAAGAGGAGGAGACATAGTAGAAGAAATACATGCATGCTCCACAGAAGGAGAAGGTGTGCTAGCCTCAGTTGCTATTGTGGTGGGGTCAACCACGGGCATCGATTCTAGTCGTGGAGGCTTTCTCCTAGCCACATCATCCCGCATATATTTAGCCTGAATCCTCTGAATGTTACTAGAAGAGGCCGGTGTGACCCTCACATTTGTCTTCCACCGAAATGGAACTCCCGCTCTCTCACATAACTGTGTAATACGCACTAGGAAAGGGAGAGAGGTCTACTCTTGCCTGTCCCATAGGAACATCTCTTCCGCATTGATGGCACCTACAATGATTTTTTTTCTTCTCAATGATAGTACCCACTAGCACTGCCTTTGGATGCCGGAGTACTGATTCATTTTGAGACGGCATGATATTGTTGCTAATAAACTCGAACCAGTACCGTGCCATAATGTTCAGGTCCTTTTTCTGTATCTTCGCCCCTTCATCCATCCAAGAGGGAGAAGACTCATCAGATATTAGAGGGGCCAGCCACCCCTTTAGTGCATCCTGATTTTTTGTCATTCGGGTCTTGTAATCATCAACATGATTAGATGGGGTGCATAATACAATGTTAATTTCTTCTTCATGACACTAAACCATCTTATCTCTCACTTCCACTTCATCTACAGTCTTCCAGATAGTGCCTTTTCTCTTCTTTGGCAACGCCTTAGCATAAGCGTCATAGATTTCTCGCACCCACTTCGGCACATAAGGTCATTTTGCATTAGTGAATTGCTCTAACTTGTGAAATTTTATCACAGCCCATATGGCTGGGTAGTCAATCATGACTCCATCAGTTGAGAGTTGACATTCCTCCAGGATAGTCCATTCTCTTTCCACCTTGAGCCTATTTAAGGCCCTTGTAGCTATTATTAAGAAAACACGGGAAGCAGGATTAGGATCTTGTGGAGGCAACACCAACTTGGAGTGAACGTTCACTTGCTTAGTTGCAATATGATTCCTCACTCTCTTACCCCCACTAGTAGAGGTCTAAGGATTGGTTTGTTGGGCACGAGAGGCCTCCGAAGGCTCATTAATAGATATGCCTTTTTGTTTCTTTAGGGGAGGAGGAGGAAGATCTCTATCTATCTCAGTGTCAGTTGTAACCACTTGCTTACCCTTTGTTCGTGTCATTTCTTGCAAAGCACACATTCAAACATAGGATTTGTGAAAGTTAGTTGAAATCAAACACACATTGAATCAACTTCAAATACATTCTTAAGGCTCGCTTATCAGGAAAGTAGATCACCAAGTAGAATCTACGAGCTCTAGTGAGCTCGCTGAATTAGACAGTAACAAATATCACATGATTCAGGCACACAAAGTGGAGTCAATTCCAACTCAGAGATTCATCGAGTCGGTTTTGGCGGGCTAAGAAAAGTTTGTTGAAAATGACAATGCAAATTGAAAAGACACAGGCATCAAGGGAGATATCCATTCCCACTCGGCGATTCTCTAAATGGGTTCAGCAGACTAAGACAAGCCCGCCGAATGGGACAAAATCCAAGGGCATATATGTACTAAAGAAGGCGAACTGGGGCTTACTTCGCGATTCGCCTAACCTCATTGGCAAGCTAAGACAAGTTTGTCGAACAGGAAGTGTCCAGCCCAGTGCCTAATTTACATAGCTAACCCAACATATACAATAAATACGATTTTCTCCCATTATTACAATCCACCTATATGCTTATCTACCCATAGGTACTAAGACTTCCCCCCAGATATTGCTAAGTATTGCACTAATTGACGATTCGCCTAAATAAAATAGTCACCATATCTATTATTGGGCAAAATCATGCAATTGGGTTAAAATTCGGTTAATCAAACTTCACCCACATCAAATTGGACTTAGACCCGGCATATTTATCAGTTCAATTTCAAATTTTAACCAACACAAACAAGATTTGCATTTTACAGGCACACATATTCAAATATCTCATGGGTACAGTTCAAATCGCATATACGATGCTACTTATCAAAATATATCACACAATAACAATTAATAGCTTCAAGCCCACACCCAGTATGCAATTTAAAGCTAAAAAATCTCAATAAAATTCAAAAACCAACCTCAGTAGGAACCCAAGTCGAGAAAATCAAGAAAATAGGGTTGGGTTGACAGGAAATCCAAGCAAATGCACTCCTCAAATATTGAAAATACACACCAAGGGCTCACAATCACTCAAAAGAAGCAAAGTAAGAGAAAGGAAAGAACAAGACTTAAAGATATCAAAGGGTTTAATTTTTGAATATGAAAAGGTTCTTGGCCTTTTTATATCAGGCCCATTCGGCGGTCATGACTAACATCACTGAACGTGTTCAGTGAATTGCCAATTGGATCTTAAGCTCGCCGAACATGCCTGAACAACTACCAAACCTGAAGGATGATTCAACGAACTTGATAGAGTTCGCTTAGTGCACTTCGGCAGATCGCCTTTTGGAGTTCTGATCGCCGACTTTGACAGTACACTTTTCCATCTATTCAAGCTCAAAAGGCGGACAAGAATGAATCCATACAATGCTTTTGGCGTATCATTGTGTGGGTCTTGGCATCACCTATGTTTCCCTTTTCAACCTTTTGACCTCTTCTCAACCTGTACTCACAACGCACATTATTCAAAAGCAATAAAATCAAAAGTAAACACTTGGGTTGCCTCCCAAGAAGCACCTTATTTAATGTCGTGGCACGACATAGTGCTCAATCTCAACAATCATTCATGGGGTTAGGGATGGTGTCACTAGGCAAAGTTATATTTTGCCTTTGATTGAGATGAACGGCAATTTGGCCCAATCGTGTCTCCAATTGCTTGATAGAAACTGCGTGAGAAGCCACCGTCTGGAATAAAGTGAAGAAATCATTTTTCAATTCCTTCAACACTTTATCGGATCATTCAATCTTGTTGTAGATCCATACAAACATATCTTTAGTCCAGCTTCCTTCTGGCCCAACTGGTTCTTTTGGGCATGGACGATCATGGAGAGGCACATACCTATATTTTTCCATCTCTCTATCTATCTAATTTCCACCCCTCAAGTTTTTCCAACCACCATCTCTACCCTTGTTCCAACCTTGGTTCCCACCTTGTCATTGATAATTTATGTGAGAACCCCCCTTTTGATTTCCTAAGTATTGAACTTCCTCATTTTATAATGCTTCAAATTTGGCATCATCCGAGCACTGCCCACTATTGGTTCCAACCGCATGTATCAACTTGAGTCCACCTCCCATGACATATTTAGACAAAAATTTGAGCTGGGTCATCCTTTTGGCAATGTTTTCATCTCTTTCATGGTCCTTCTCGACTTGCTCTTTGCTTAAACTCACTTGTAGAGTAGGCACTTGGTCCTCTCTAGTGTGCCATGCTTGGTTAACCTTAGTCATATCATCCAGCAACAAAGCAGCCACATCATACAGTTGTCTCATTAATCCACCTTGGACTAATTGATCAGCCACACCTTTATTGATTGAATCAAGGCTGCAATAGAAGTATTGCAGCAGCAAATTGTCTGAAACGCCATGCGTTGGACATTGCAAAAGCAGCTTCTTGAACCTTAGTCACATCTCATGTAGAGGTTCTCCTCCAATACGCTTGAAATTTTGAATCTGGGTTCGAAGTTTAACCATCTTCAAGGGCGGAAAGAATCTCTGCAAGAAGGCATCAGTTAGCTCTTCCCACGAAACGATAGAATTATTTGGCAATTCTGCCAACCATCTTGTGACCTCTCCCATTAAAGAGAACGGGAATAACCTCAACCTTATGGACTCTTGAGAGATATTCTTGAACACAAAGGGTCCACATACCTCCAAGAAATTCCTAAGGTGTTCATGGGGATATTCACCAACTAGGCTCCCAAAATTTCCTTTCATCTGGAGCAATTGTATCATTGTTCCAGTTAGGTGAAACACAGCCCTCCCGAGTGTGGGGGGTATTCGGATTGCTTCCATGGTTTGAATAACATTCATGTGTGTTGACAACAAATTTTGGTCTGATATTTTTCAAAGTTAATATTTTTTAAATATATTTTATTAAATAGTTCAAAATACATGTTTTGCAATTTTAATGCAATTTATTGATAATTTTCTTTATTTCATAAAATATTAAGATTTTTATCAGTTAATTTTGATTACATTATTTTTTGTCACAACCAGTTGAATACGTCAAATATTTGTTCAGTTTGATTAAATCATTACTTTTGTTAAATTGCATTTTTACGTGCCATTGATTACATTTGTTACATTTTTTTAATATTCATTTTATTCGTTACAATTGTTAATATTTATTTTTGTATTTCCTCTTTACACAGTCTAGAAATTGATTTAAATATGGATAAGATTTGCATACACAGATACTTTATTGGTTAGTGGTTTTGGCCCACGGTTTTAAGGTAATGGTATTGTATTAAGTTTATTTTCAATTTTCTCTTTAAGAAATTGCTTGGTTATTAAGTTAAAGGGTGGTGGATAAATATTAAATTTGAGAGTGACATTTTCATATTTTAGTTATTTAAATATTTTCTATCAATTCTTTGCCTTTTCCGGCAAGTCCATCGGAGCTCTGGCCGGTCACCACCACCCATTCGCTCTCCTTTTCGTTGCTACCATAGGACATAACTCTCATCTCTCAAACTCCATTGAATCTCCAGTCAAAAAATAAACCCCAAACCACCACCTTCGCTCACCCCTTTACCTTTGTTCGAGTTCTACCATTAACCCCTCCATTGAAGCTCCAGTCAAGAAACTCCTTCAACACTTTATCCTATTTCCTCTTCTCATCAACTGCTTACAACAACTCCACCACCATCGGAGTCACAAGACTACCCAGAAACCCCCATTATTTCAGCTGTTCAGCTCCACCACCGTAGCTCCAACCAACAACAACAAAAATAGAGCAGCCACCACACGACCTCATTCTCCCTTCTTCTTCGACCCACAGCCCCACAACACCAAAAACCGACCCCAAACAACCATGAGAACCACCAGACCCAAGACCCCCCTTTTCCCTCTTTGTCTTCTCCGGCGAAACAACTCTAAACGACCCCCTAAACCTAGCGAACAACAACAACACAACATTGAACCAAACGACCTGTCAATGTTCCGGTAAAACCATAGCCTCCACGTCACTACAATGCTATCACCAGACCTCAACTGACCTCCCCGTCATTCTCTTTTCACCAAGGTATCACTGTACTTCTTCTCCTCTTTCTTTTGTTATATTCTGGGTTTGTTCATGTTTGTTTGTTGATGGGTCTATTCATTTTTATTTGTTGATATTGTTTCATTTCGAAAATCTGATGGTATAATGTTTTGATTTTTTTAGCTTAGTTTTTTACTGTTCAAATATTGTTGGTGACTAGTGTGAGATTTCTAATCTGATTTATGGATTTTGGTGGTGATATTTCCCTATTATTTCAATTGATTTTGTTTAAAAATTTAGTCCAATGAACTCTACATTATCTGCTTGTAGTTGATTCTATTGCTTTTTTAATTTATTATATTACTATTTTATTTCTCTTCTGTCAAAATTTAATCTTGCCACTAATCATGTTATTGGATTTCACTGTTGTTTGTTTTCGGTTCACATTGTCCCGTGTTATTACTTTAGGTTTGAGACTTTCAGAATTTTATTAAATAGATATGTTAAAATTGGCCAATGAAAATATCTCTCCATCGATTTTCGAGGCATCCCATTTTTAAAAAACGGAAACTTAGTTTAAGTTGTATTAAATGTTATACATTATAAGTTGAATTGGCCGATAAGGAAATTACCATCGATTTCCAAGGCCTCCCATGTTCATAAGATGTATTTTTATTTTTTAAGTTATTATTTGATTCATTTATTTTATTCATATTTATTTATTACTAACACTTTTACTAAGTGTCTTTATAGGTACCCGAAATTGCTTTCCAAGAAAGCTATTTAAATGGAGTTCAAATAATATTTTTTATTATTGTGTATATTATTGACGTTAGGCAAACCTTAGGCCATTTCTTACATTATTATTTTATTTTATTATTTTTGTGTATCACATGTTTATTATACTTGTACATTTTTGTTATCTCATCCTTAATTTGAAAAGAATGAATTCAGTCGAGACCCACAGTTGTGGATTTTGAAGGAGGCATAATACCTTCCCTTTGGAATCACTTGAACCCTTACCTAGAATCTATTGGTTTCGTAGGCTATTTTTTTGTTAAATAATTAATTAGTTTCCTAGTTTTCCTAAAATTAGGTAGCAGCTTCTCTTAAAAAATTCTTTTATTCTATAAATTCTTTTTAAAATTGATTATTTTTTGTGAGTCACCGCAACGTTGCGCCCTTCGGGATGTCAACAATGTGCATATAATTCAAATCACCCATGTTATCATTTTGACCAAATTGACTATCGTTGTCACTTCCATGGTCACTTATTGCGTAAACCTGCAAATCAGCCAACAACAACACAACCAAACAAAAATCTACTACAAATAAACAAAATTAAAATCTAATTTCTCAATTAGAATTCTCAACCACCATTCCCCAGAAATGGCGCCATTTTTGATAATGCTCAAATGTCCTCTCTAAAACTAATTAAAAGGGACAGCAGTCGTAGTCAATAAAAACTCAACGCAGAGCCGGGTCGAATCCCATAGAGAATGGTATATAGTAGAGAATTCCTATCAAGAAATTTGGATTTTAGGATCGCACATTTGCAATAGTAAGAACAAGTGGTTGGATAAATAATTCCACCAATTTAATGTAAAGCTTTTGTTATCAATTATCGCAATTAAACTAAAGTGTCGAAGAATTCAAGAGTTAACAAGTAATCTAGGGGTGTGGGGATTGGAAATCGATGTCACATAGGGGTAGTTGTGCTTCTCTATAGTGATGAACATTCATGAATAGGCTAGGTCATCTTCATTGACGCTAATCATCTTTCGATCTCAAAGCATCTATGCATAGAATCTCCTTTTGGTCTCATATAAATGCCAATCTAAACAACCCAATACCTTACTCTATTCTCTCCTTCAAGAACAGGGCAAATAGATTTGACCCATAACATCTATTTTCAAGCAAGTTACAGATATCAAACCTAAATTGCTAGTATCATACTAATTACCCACTCCAATTAATGTCCTTTGAGCATCAACCGGAGATCGAAAGTAGGAATTAAGTTTGCAACCTTAACCCATAAATTAACCCCATGCTAATTAGACCAAATTCATGTATGAACAGCAGAAAAGAAGCAAAATAGAGCATAGCACAATACCCCCTACATTAAATCAACACCCAACCCCATAATTGCACCCCCTAGATCTTGGGGTTTTAGCTACCTATCACAAAAAGTAAAGAGATTATACCTTACATGAAAGCAGCCATGGGTACCATAAAACTAAGCAATTACAAGTAAACCCACTTTGGATTCAACTTCAATTTGTCAATTTCAAGGACAAAGTTGTAAAACCCCAAAAGTTAGAAAAGTGTTCTTCCAAGGTAAAGTGTTTTCTCTCCCTCTTCACACCACTCTAATGTGATATTTTCTAATCTGATTTATAACTCCCTTATTTCTCTATTCTTTGGTTTCTTTATAATTTCCAAAAATTTTGGCCCAAAATCCAATGCACGACTAAATCTGTGACGTTAGTTGGGCTCACTGAGCTCGTTCGGTGAATCAGCTCTTGCTCCTCAACTCGCCTTTTAATGCTCTAGGCTTCAGGTGTTTGAACCTCAGTTGGTGAACTCGATTGAGTTAGCCTTTCACGTTTGGTGAATCACTGACTACCACCTTAGTTTGGCTTTCGAGCATTTAATATTTTCTTTTCATGCTATCATTTTTGGGTGATGTTCATCAAGGCCACCTTTCTCATTTGGCGTATCACCTTCTCTACTGGAGTTCACCGACCTGATTTGATAGACACAAGTGCTAAGCATTGTCCTTTTGGGCGAGGTCGTGCTCATTTGGCGATCCTCCCTTCTTGTTAGGCGATCAACAATGTATAGTTTGCACTTCTTTTTGCATTTTTGGCCATTCTTTCAAACATCAATCCTTGCCTTGTCCAATTGCCTTCATAGCTGCAAATCATCAACATTTTATCAAAATAGGACAAAATTAGGCATTGAGGACACTAATTATTGAGCTAAATAGACCTTAAATGAGTGCAAATCTACAACTCATCAGTGGTATCCGCGAAGGCACACCAGTGATGCCCATCGGTGACCTTAAAGTCTCATTCTCCGACATTAAATATGATGTCTTAAGACTCGAATCTTGGATTTTTGAGTGCATTATCCTCACCTTATCCTCTAACTCCTCAACATAATGCGTTTTCCTTTGCCTTTAGAGCTGAGCATTTCCCCTATTCCTCACCCTTATTGATTTCCTCTTTTCATCTCCTTCACTATTATCATTGCTAACATTTCTACAAGTCAACCACAAAATCATATTTTTAGTATTTTCTTACATCCATGGAAGCCTCCTGATTAGATGAATTCAGTGCCAATGGCAACACCTTTTGTCACGACCTGAATGCTCGAGTCTTGATGGCATCTACTATAACCCACCAGTACGTTAGCCAAACCATAACCCAGAACAACAAGTAATGAGTGTTAGGGTAGAAGTAAACATATATAATACCAATAACAAGAAAAGACAGAAGCGGAAGAAAACCAAAAACTATATGAATAAGTACATGTCCCATAAGTGGACCATGACAAGCTGTCTCAAAGGCAAAAGATTAGCTAACATATATTAAAAAGGAGAGAGGCTGATCCAGGATGTCAAGTACTCACCCTCGTCTCTGGTATCCACAAGCTGCAAAAGATGGCACGAACGATCACCGCTGCTAGCTGGTACTAGGACCTGCGTCACGAAAATGATGTGGAGTGTAGCATAAGTAAAAAAACAAAGGTGCTCAATAGGGATCATATGCCGATTGAGCAAGAAAGGTAAAAATAATGAAGAAAGATAGAATCTAGACACACATAGAGGTCAAAGAGGATATGGAAAGAAAGCACATGAGCATACCAAAAGTAAATCTAAGTACAACTAATATAAACTTAACTAAACCTCCATAAGCCAAAAAATACACTCATGCGCAAGTTTAACTAAAACCAGAATGGACCCCATATGCTCGAAAGGTACACAAAATAGCTAAGTTTACAAGAAAGAAGTGCCTTAAAACCAGAGCCAACAAGTGTATGCTAGGCCTCAAACCCCAAATGATGGCCTCTAACCAAAGGTGACAGCCTAGAACCATAAAGCATTAGCCTTGAACTGGGAATACGGCCTCAAACCATGAACATCAGCCTTGGACGGGAGAGAACAACCTCGAATCATGAACATCAGCCTCGAACTAGAAATAACTGTCAACTCCTAGCCCAACTAGCAAGAGTCACCAAAAGGAGCTTGTCGACTCTGAAGAGGATTCCAATATCAAAACAAAGTCACTGTAGAACGACGTCCACCTATAAGCATCCATAGGAGGCTCAAAGCCTAGAATAACCCAATCTCAAGCCATTACAAGTCGTATTCTCTCTGGCAACTCATCGGAGTGTTAGAGTTAGGGAGAGAAAGCAGAAGGTCTATCAAGATGTGCAAACGCCTAAATAAGGCTTAGGCTAATAGACCTAAGTCTGCTATTCCAATCTTCAAGGACCTAGTCTGTCTGAAATGACGCAGGAAACATACCAAAGTCACAAGGTTCATGGATCTAAGGGCATCACTAATCTATCCTAGGCTGAGGCCGAACATGCTTCAGAACACAAGTAGTAACACAAGAAAATCACATAGCATGTGACAACACACAGATAACCCCAACTAACATGGTACTACCCTCGAAAAGGTGCCGATCAACCCTAAAACATGGAAGCAAAGAAGAGAAAGAAAACATAACTAGGTACCCGCCTCCAATTCACAATAATCCTCATGAATTCCGACATTCATGCTTAATCTAACTAGAAAGAAAGTCGTAGCCTACCAGTACACCAACCGCGCACGCCCCAAGTCACAAGGCCAGAGTTTTTCCTTTTCTAATGGCCTCAAAATGCTGCCACGCTATAAAGAATAGGATCACAACATCAGTACGGATGATTAGACACCAAAATCACATAAAATAGAAATGGACCAATTTTAGAGTCAAATGGGAATCGTAGGATCCATGCTAGAATTTCAAGAATTGACTCTGCCAAGAGGGCCAAAACTATACCTCAAACTCGTGTTCCAAAATTGAACACAATTCAAGGCCTAAAACAGTCAACTCAACAAGCAACGAAAACTCAAATTTAAGCTCACACAAGAGGGACGTAGAAGCTTACAAGAGAAATTCACCTTGAACAGAGGTTCACCAACACAATCCAATAAGCCCACCACATAGCCTTGAAAATTACGGATGCGTGGGACTTTGAATCACCGAGATCTGAGCTAAAACGAAGGAAATATCGCAATTTGAATCCTAAGGAGAAAAGCTACCTCACGACCTTGGGTTATTAAATAGAACAAGCGGTTAGCTGGCCCTCACAAACGAAGGGCAACCGCGCGAAAGCATGCACCAGGCCAGCTGAATGCTGAAAACACGGCAGCCTTGGCACAAATGTGCAGGCCAAGCTACTGCCTGCGAGCACGGCACCTGCATGCAAACGTGCCAACCAAGGCGCCAACCTTCCATAAATGCGGCCCTAGGCACGCGAACGTTGCCCTAGGCACACGAACGTAGCCGTAGGCATATGAACGCGGGGCATGCTTCAAATGACAGTAGTTCAGCTGAAGTGCCAAGGTTCAAAAATTTTGATGGGGTGCTTGGGACTCGTTCAGAACCTTGTGCGTGTAAACAAAATATGCTATCCAATCAAATTCGGCATTCTAGACTCAAGAGAGACGTCAAAACTTCAATCTGAGGTTGTTTCGTGGATAAATGGGTCCCACATCCAAGTTTCGTCTTAAGAAAATATCCACAAGAGGCCTTGGAATTAGCCTGAAGGCCTCAGGATCTAAATGAAGAGTCTTTCTAGACCAAACGCAACATTCCGGAGCTAACTATTCTGCCAAAATTCTCACCTGAGCTCGTTTACTCAGAATGTTGACTAAAGTCAAACTTAGGCCTAACGTAAAAGTTAAAACACCTAATCGCACAGACTTGCACTGAAAAACTCAGGAGTCATGTTGACTTTGCTACTAGCCTAATATAACCCTTCCGGAGCTGATGGAATTGACAGAATTGGATTATGAGGTGATCTTCCTGAACTTCTGATAAAAAATTATTGTTCAAGGTTCAAAAGCTCTAAAACACTAAATCTCACACAAAAGCTAAACGAACGACCAAGTGACCGAATTGTCAGTCCCAACAAGTAATAAATGGTATGGGGTCGCTACATGAGAGCTCTAAATAACAAACATGAGGCATGAACATATCAATGACCTGGATGTCATTACAATATTCACTACTAAAAAGGATTTTCGTCTGCGAAAGTAAGAGTCAAGAAGTACTTGAAGGCTCAAACAAGTCAGGATGCTCTTGCATATCATGCTCGATCTCCCAGATCACCTCCTCAACTAGATGATGCCTCCAACAGACCTTAACCACAGGAATGGCTCTCGAACACAATTGTTGCACATCTCTGGCTAGCAACTGGCTTCTCTATGAGGGTCAAGCGATCATCCAACTCTGCTGCATCATATTGAAGCACATAAGACTCATCAGGAACATACCGGTGCAATATAAAAATGTGAAAGACTGGGTGGATAGCTGAGAACATCAGAGGCAAAGCTAACTCATAAGTCACCAACTATCCAAAGGATCTCAAAAGGCCTAATATACATGGTGCTAAGCTTGCCCCACCTCCTAAATCTCATCACGCCCTACTTGGGTGAAACACGGAGGAAAACTCTATCACCAACTAAAAACCTCAAAGGCCACCGCCTACAGTCCGCATAACTCCTGTGACTACTCTGAGCTATCCAAAGTCTGTCCTAAATCACCCTCACTTGCTCCAAGGCCTTCTTAATCAAGTTTCTACTACGCGGTCTAGGATTTGTAGACTAAAACCAGTTGATCAGAGAGCGACAATGCCTACCATATAAAGCCTCGAGCGAGGCCATCTGAATGCTAGAATGGTAGCTATTGTTGTATGCAAACTCCGCCAACGGCAAGAACTGGTCCCACTGACCCCTAAACTCTAAGACACAAGCCCGTAAGATATCCTCAAGGACCTAAGTAGTACCCTCCGACTGACCATCTGTCTACGGGTAGAAGGTTGTGCTAAGGTCAACACGAGTGTTAAACTCATCCTGGAAAGTCCTCCAGAAGCTAGAAGTAAACTGAGCACCTCGATCTAATATAATAGAGACCAACACACTATAAAGATGAACCACCTCACAAAAATAGATACGAGCCAATCTCTCGATGTTGAATGAAGATTGAATATGGAGACAGTGTGCTGAATTGGTCAATCAATCAACGATGACCCAAATGCTATCAACACCTCTAGATGTCCGAGGCAATCATGCCACAAAGTCCATAGTGATACGATCCCACATCCACTCCAGAATGGGTAATATCTAGAACTCACCACCATGCCTCAAGTGCTCGTCCTTCACCTGTTAGCAACTCAGGCAACGAGACATATAGTTTATAATACCTCTCCTCATGCCACCCCACTAGTAATGCATCCTTAAGTCCCAATACATCTTCATTGTGCCTGGATGGATAGAATATCTAGAATCATGCACCTCATGAAGTATCAGCTGAATCAAACCCCCAACACTCAGAACACAAATACGCCCTGAAAACCTCAAAAGCTCATCTAAATCTAAGGTAACCTAACCGGTATCACCTGCTAACACTCAATCTTGAAGTGCTACCAAGGCCTCATCCTCAAATTACTGGCAACAGATCTGATCAAGTAGAGAGGACTGAATTCCCACATAGGCTAAAACACGCCTAGAATCTGAAACATCCAACCGAACCATCTGATTAGCTAGGGACTGAATGTCCAAAGCTAAAGGTTGCTCCACAGTAGATAGAAAGGCTAGACTACCCACACTCACTGCCTTCCGACTCAAGGCGTCCCTACTACATTCACCTTGCCCGAATGATAGAGAATAGAGAGGTCATAGTCCTTCAGAAGCTCCATCCAGTGACACTGCCTTGAATTAAGGTCTCTTTGGCTCATGATGTACTAAAGAATCCTATGATCAGTGTATAGATTAAAACGAATTCCATATAGGTAGTGCCTTAAAATCTTAAGCGCAAAAACTACCACCGCTAACTCCAAGTCATGGGTGGGGTACTTGCACTCATGTAGCCTAAGCTGCTTCGATGCATAAGCAATAACCAGCCCCGCTGCATCAATACAAAACCCAAACAATTGCTGGATGTGTCACAATAGACCATAAATCCCTCACCCTCAACAAGAAGAGTCAATACAGGAGTAGTAGTTTGCAACTCCTTGAGCTTCCGAAGGCTCAATTCACACTCCTCACACCACTCAAAAGGAATATCAAGGCGATTCAACAAAATTAGAGGTGTTGCAATAGTGGAGAAGCCCTTCAAAAACCATCTATAGTAACCTACCAATAAGACGAAGCTCCGAACCTCAGCAACCGAAGTGGGCCTAGCCCAATCACAAGCTCCAGTCCAAGGCCGACATTACACGGTTATAGTTCGTTATTTCCAGCTTGAGACTGTTGAGTGGGGGTGTTATCTCAAGTCCAAGGCTGATGTTACACGGTTAGAGTCTATTATTTCCAGCTTAAGACTGATAGTTTGGGTTCGAGGCCCAGGTTCTATCTTTATTGTGTTCGAGGCCTTGGTTCTATCTTTATTAGGTTCGAGGCCCAAGTTCTATCTTTATTAGGTTCGAGGCCCAGGTTCTATCTTTATTGGCTTCGAGGCCCATAGGATTTAATACTTTTAAAGTTGGGTTCCCTTGCTACCGTAGTTGTAGTTTCTCTGTGCATCCATCGGCCTTATGGGGGTCCATTCGGGGCCTAAATCTTCTCCAGACCTATGATGATTCCGTCCTTGGACACCACGTGCCTTAAGAATGCTACAGACTCAAGCTAAAACTCGTACTTTGAGAACTTGGCATAAATTCGTTGATCTCTCAAAGTATGGAGCATAATCCTCAAATCAATCTTCGAAAACACGATGGTACCCTGAAGCTAGTCAAACATATCATAAATCCTAGGCATGGTGGTTCTTCATCGTCACCTTATTCAGCTGCCTATAATCAATACACATGAGTATCGTACATTCCTTCTTCTTCACAAACAGAACGGGAGCACCCAAGGTGATACACTAGGCCTGATGAACTCCTTACCCAAAAGATCCTAAATTTGAACACTGAGCTCATTGAGCTCTGCAGGAGCCATCCGATATGGCAAGATAGAAATGGGCTGAGTACCTGGCTCAAGCTCAGTAGGGAAATTAGTAGCACGCTCTGGGGGGTAGGCCAAGTAGGTCAGTAGGAAGCACATCCACAAAATCATGGACAACTGGAATGGACTCAACTGAAGGAACCTCCCTGCTCATATCACACACATAAGCCAAATAGAAAAAATACCCGCCAGCCACTAGCCTCTGAGCCTGAATAAAAGAGATGACTCCAAAAGGTGTGCTACTAATGGAGCCCAGCCACACCACCGGGGGAATACCAGGCATGGCTAAGGTAATAGTCTTAGAGAAGCAACTTAAAACCACACAGTAGGGGGATACCAGCCCATGCCCAGAATCATATCAAAATCAAGCATGTCTAACAATATAAGATTAGCCCGCGTGTCATTCCCTGGATAGTAACTAAGAAAGATAGAAACACTTGATCCACTACTAAAGACTCACCCGTGGGGGTTGACACACACAACGGAACTGTCACAAGCTCAAAACTCATACCCATACGAGAAGCATAATACATAAACACATAAGAATAGGTAGTGCCTTGGTAAATAAAGTCGAGGTGGGCTCATGGCATAAAAGAATTGTACCTCTGATCACATCGTCTGATGCCTCAACCTCCACTCTCACTGAAGCTACATAGAAATTTCCTTGTCCATCTCTGCCCTGGTCATCAGTCTTACCACCCAACCTGCCTTCATGGAAACCACCCCGAATACCCTACTATCCACCGTGATGGTCCTAGCCATGACCTACCCTAAGAAGGAGGTGCTAATATAGCTGGTAGAGCTGCCTATGGAGCGGGAGCAATCCGCCAATGCATGGGGTAATCTCTAGACCAATGATAAAGATCCTCACACTTAAAGAAACCCGAATATGATCTGCCCCAGAAGAACAGCCGCCTCGACCTGAAGCACTAGCCTGGGACCCATGACTCTGACTAGAGCCAACCTCACTCCGGCTGTATAGATCACCCTCTAAAGTCTGTAATGAAGCTTGAAAAGGCTGACTGGTCGGACCCTACTGAAACCACTACCTTAGCCTATCATAGGAGCCCTCTACCTAGAACGGGACCTGATATAGCTTCCCTCATGTCTAGACCTCTTGTCGCTACTCCCTTGGGCCTCATGCTAGAGCTACTCAATGGTGTGGGTGTGAGAAACAACATCTAAAAAGGAATGACCCCCAGAGACCATAGACTGAGCCTCAATCCACAACTGAAGCCTCAACCCACGAACAAAACATAAAACTCTCTACTCCTCAGTAGGCAGATTCATGGGAGCATGGTGGGAGAGTTCGTGAAATCTTATCACGTACTCAGACATGATCATAGAACCCTACTCCAACTTGGAGAACTGATCCCTGAGATGATCTCTGACACAGTGAGAGATTAACCTGGCCAAAAAGGCCTTAGAAAACTTGGTCTAGGTGATAGAAGGAGACCCAGCTGGCCTGGTCTCAATAAAGGTATGCCACCACTGTTTGCCTGGCCCATCAAACTGATAAGCAGTGAAGTCAACTCCTCTCGACTCCACAAGACCCAAAGTATACAGCCTCTCACTCACGGCAAGTGTTAAGAAACTCATGGGCATCCTCATCCATAGCCCCAAAAACCCTCGGAGGTAAAAGCCTCAAGAACACTCTAAGCATCTTCTGCTCCTCTAGCAGCACAACATCGGCCACAATCATGGGCTAGACACCCAAGGAGGTACCTGGGCCAAAGGTACCTCTACTGCGGGCTGATTTAGTGTTGGTGCAGGTGTAGGTACTGGTGTTGGTGTTTGTGCTACAGCTGGGGCATCTTGCATGCCTCCAAGAACAGTCAAGAGCTGAGTAATGGCTGCTAGGATATCTGGAGCCATAGCCGATTTGGGTTGTGGTTGAGCTAGTCCCGACCTCACTAGCTGCTCTGGAACCAGAGCTACTTGAGGATCTACTATGGGCTCCAAATTCTACTCTCTGACAGAGGGTGGTGTTGCACCACTACCTGGTAAGAGAGGTCGACCCCTACCCTGACCAGCCACACGGCGTGTATGAGCCATCCTGTGAAAAGAGTAAAATAAGTGAGATTTTAAGAAACCATTAACACACAGGTTGTACGAAAGCTATACAAAAGAGAGGAATTTCTAAATACACCTTGTAGCCTCTAAAGGATAGGACACAGACGTCTCCACACCGATCCATAGGACTCTACTAGGTTTTAGCTCTGTACAAGTGAGATCGGTGAACCTGGGGCTCTGATACCAACTTGTCACGATTCGATCGCTCAAGTCCTGCTGGCACCTATTGTAACTCACCAGTAGGTAAGCCAGCCCGTTACCCAGAATAGCAAGTAATAAGTGTCAAGGTAGAACTACATAGAAATAAAACAAATCATAAAAAAGACAAAAGCAGAAGAAAACCAAAAACTATATACCATGAAAACCCAACAAGAACCTAGAAGTCACGAGTACAGAGCTATCTAATATAAACAAGTACAAGTCCCAAAAGTGGATTAAAACAAGTCATCTCAAAGGTAATAGACTAGCTAACATATATACAAAAGGACACATGCTGATCCAGGACGCCAAGTACTCACCCTTGTCTTCGGTATCCACAAGTTGTAAAAGATGGCACGAACAATCACCGCTGGTAACTGGTACTAGGACCTGCATCACGAAAATAATGCAGAGTGTAGCATAAGTACCAAAACAAAGGTATTCTGTAGGGATCATAGGCCGACTAAGCAAGAAAGGTAAAGGAAATAAAAAAAATAGAATCTAGACACATACAGAGGTCAAAGCAAATATGGAAAGAAAGCACTAGAGCATACCAAGTGTAAATCTAAGTACAACTAAATTAAACCTAACTAGACCCCTAAGCCCAGAAGGTACACTCGTGTGCAAGTTTAAATAAAACAAGAATGGACCCCTATAACCCTGATAGGTACACATCATAGCTAAGTCTACAAGAAAGAAGTGCATCCAAACTAGAGCCAACAAGTGTACGCTGGGCCTCAAACCCCAAATGATGGCCTCTAACCAGAGGTGATGGCCTCGAATCATAAAGCACCAGCCTCAGACTAGGAATACGGCCTCGAACCATGAACATCAGCATAAGATTGGAGATAGCAGCCTTGAACCGTGAACATCAGCCACAAACTGGAAATAGTAGTAGTGTCTAGTCAACCCCCAACCCAGCTAGCAAGAATGACCAAAAGGAGCTTGTCGACTTCAAAAAGGATTCTAGCATCAAGACCAAGTCACTCTGGAACGACGTCCACCCAGAAGCATCCACAGGAGGCTCCAAGTCTATAATAACCCAATCTCAAGCCATCATAAGATGCATTCTCTCTAGCAACCCATCATAGTCGTAGAGATAGGGAGAGAAAATAGAAGGTCTATCAAGCTACGCAAACACCTAGTTCACATGTCTAAGGCATCACTAGTCTATCGTAGGCTAAGGCCGAACATGCTTCAGAACATAAGTAGTAACACAAGTAAATCACACAGCATACCACAACACACATATAACCTAAACTAACATGGTACTACCCTTATAATGGTGCCGATCAGCCCTAAAACATGGAATCTAAGAAGAGAAAGTAAGAATAACTAGGTACCCGCCCCCAATTCACACTAATCTTCATTAATTCACACATTCATGCTCAATCTAACTAGAAAGGAAGTCGTAACCTACCTAAAGGCTGACCACATGAGCTCCAAATCACAAGGCCGGAGCTTTTCCTTTCCTAACGGCCTCCGAATGCTGCCAAAGTATCAAGAATATAGGATCACAATGTCAGTACAGTCGTTTAGACACCAAAATCACAAAAAATGGAATTATATCAATTTTAGAGTAATATGAATCATGGGATCAGTGTCGAAATTTCTAAAACTAACTCCACCAAGAGGTCCTAAACTTACCTCGAACTTGTGTTCCAAAATTGAACATAATTCGAGGCCTAAAACAGCCAACACAACAACAAGCAATGAAAACTCAAATTTAAGATCACACAAAAGGGAGGCAACAACTTACAAGCAAACTTCACCTCAAATGGAGGTTCACCAACACAATCCAAATAGCTCATCACATAGCCTCGAAAATTACAGACACGTGAGACTTTGAATCACTGAAATCGGAGCTAAAATGAAGGGAAAATAGCAATTTTAATCCTAAGGAGCAGAGCTGCCTCATGACCATGGCTTATTAAATAGGTCAGGCGGCTGGCTGGCACTCGTGAACGTGCGGCGATCGCGCGAACGCAAGCTGCTGCCCATGAGCGCGGTGCCTGCATGAACGCGAGGCATGCCTTAGCTGACAGCACTTCATTTAAAGTGGAAAGGTTCAAAAACTTTGACGGGATGCTCGAAACTCGTTCAGAACCCCGTGTGCATAAATAAATTATGCTACCCAATCGAATTCGATATTTCAGACTTAATGGAGCCATCAAAACATCCATTGGAGGTCGTTGCATAGAAAAATGAGTCCCGCACCAAGTTCCACTTAAGCCAAAATCCACAAGGGGCCTAGAAATCAGCCCGGAAGCTTCGAGATGTAAACGAAGGTTCGTTCTAGACCAAAGTCAACATTTCATAGCTAACCACGCTAATGGAATTCTCATCCAAGGTCGTTTACTCAAAATATTGACTAAAGTCAAACTTAGGCCTTAACTTGAAAGTTAAAATGCCTAATCACAAAGACTCACACTGAAAGCCTCGAGAGTTGTGCCGACTATGCTACTAGCCTAAAATGACCCTTCCAGAGCTGATGGAATCGTCAAAATTAGAATATGAGGTCATCTTCCTAAACTTCTGATAAAAAATTACCGTTCAAGGTTCAAAAGCTCCAAATCACTAAATCTTGCACAAAAACTAAATGAATGACCATGTGATCGATTTGTCAGTCCCAACAAGTCATAAATAAATTGAGGTCGCTACAGCAGAGCTCTAAATAATTAACATAAGGCATAAACATAGAAATGACCTGGAGATCATTACACCTTTTGGTATTCAAATAAATAGGTCCTCAAAATATCGAATCCACTAAAAATATTAAAACTCCAGATTGATTGATTCCATTCAGGTTTGGGTCAATCATACCCATCTCCTAACCCAATTCAGAAACATTGAGTAAATTCGGGTTGAGAATGTCAGGAGCATCAACATTGGGAGGTGGGAAGATGTCATCTATGCTTATGTCCAAATCGATGTCAAGGTTATAAGCATGACTTCCTCTTTGGGGGTAGCTAATTCAATGTTACTTTTTGTCTTAAATATATTATTTATGTGGTTGTTACTATCATGAGCCGATTCCTCAAGTCATGATGACACCCACTATAACCCACTAGTAGGTAAGTCAACCCATAATCTAGAATGACAAGTAATGAGTAATAGAGCAAAAATAAGCGGAACAACAAATAACAACGAAACAAGGCAAGAGCAGAAGCAAACCAAAACTACATACATAAAGACCCCTCCCAAAATCTTGAAGTTACAAGTACAAAGTTGTGCTAATAAAATAGTAAAATTCCCAAAAGTGGACCAAAAGCAAAGCCATCTTAACACAAAAAAGACTAGCTATACACTATACAGAAGGAGACAAGTACGTCCAGGATGCCAAGTGCTCATCCTCGCCTCAGATCCCAAAGTTGTGGTTGGCACGAATGATCACCGTTTGTAGATGATAATGGGATCTGCATCACGAAACAAATGCAGAGTGTAACATTAGTCCCAAAACAAAGGTACTCAGTAGGCATCATAGATCGATTGAGCAAGAAAAGTAAAGACAATATGAAAAGATGGAATATAGAAACAAACAAGGGTCCAAGAGGAATTTGAAGAAAAGCACACGAGCATACTAAAAATAAATCTGAGTACTGCTAAACTAAACCTAACTGGACCCCATAAGCCAAGAAGGTACACTCTTGCGCAAGTTTAAATAAAACCTGAAAAGACCACCATAAGCCCGACAAGTACACAGAATAGCTAAATCTATAAGAAAGAAGTACCACAAGTCCATATCTAATAAGAACAACTCAGGACTAGAACCCAAGCAACGACCTCCAACCATAAGTACCAAATAAATAGGGCCGCCCAACTAGCAAACTCCCAGGGGTGTCAACCGCCAAGCTAGAAAGAGTAACCTGAGGGTGTAAATATAACAATCCAAGCTGCCCAGCCAGCTAGTGAACTCCTAGGAGCGTCAGTTGTCTAGCTAGCAAAAGAAAACCCATGGGCATGTCGAATCCAAAGAGGACCTCACCACAATCAATCAATAGTACCACCGTGGAATGATGTCCACTCACAAGAAATCAAAACTAGGCTCCAAGCCTGAACCACTCCAATCCCAAGTCGCCTAATGAAGCACGGAACCTCCAAAACCGTAACGGGGCCGCATAAATAGGGAGAGTGAATAGAAGATCAACAAAGATACAATGTCGCCTAACATAAGGCTTATACTATTAGACTCAAGTCTGCTACACCAGTCTTCAAGGAGCTAGACTGTCCGAACCGATACTGGAGAAGAAATAAGGCCTACAAGCCGCAAGAATCGCAAGTCTAAGGCAACACTAGACTGATCCTAGAGTAAGGCCAAACATGCTCAAGAATTTCATAATAACCACATACAAGTCAATTCACAAGACAACAATAAACAAATAACCCCGACTTATATGGTACTACACCTAAAAATAATGTCGGTCAAGCCTAAACATGGTGTCTAAGAAAGTAAATAAGAGCAACTAGGTACCTACCTCCAATTCACTCTAATCAACAATAATTTACACATTCAAGTTCAATCTAAGAGAAGGAAAGTTGTAGCCTACCTTTAGGCTGACCGCGCGTGCTCCAAATCACAATGCCGGAGCTTTTCCCTTCCAAACCGCCTCAAAACACTGGCACACTATCAAAAATAAGATCACAACGTCAATGCAATCATTTCAACACCAAATACATAAAATGGAAATAGATCAATTTTAGAATCAAACGAGAATCGTGGGACCTAAACCAAAATTTACAAAATTAACTTTATCAAAAGGCCTAAAACAATGCCCCGAACTTGTGTTCCAAAATGGTATAACATTTTTTTTTCATTTTCAACCCGCCCCACATAATATTTTTAATATTTTCCTTTTTTAATTAAGTTTGATACTAAAAATAAAATTCATAAAAATAAATTTATTTTCTCATTAAGTTGTATTAATTTAATAGATAATGACTTAAAATTTTATCTTATAGAGGTCAATTGGGAAGCATGTAAGAAACCATATTAGTTTTGATTGAACTATTTTCATTTACTATCTAGAATATTTTAGTAATTTAAAAAAAACTATTTTAATAAATGATGCTCTTTCCCTGTTAAAAAAATGAATCTCTTGAATATCTAACTCAGCATTTTGTTGAAGATCATATGTGGAATTTTTTTTTGGTGAAAATGCTTTGTTCAGTCACTTTTGATATATCCACTCTTCAATTTGAGCTATAAACCTGCATTATCTTCATACAATATTGTTGAAATCTTTGTTTGCACAGAAAGACCACATAATTGCAAAACATTTTGAGTCATTGATCTTAACCATACACACACTCGAGTGACTTCATCAATGGCTATTATCTCTACAAGATTTGAAGAAGTAGAAACGATTATTTTCTTCATCGAACGTCATGATGTAGATGTACCTTCATATGTGAATAAATAGCATGTCTGAGATCAGCCTTTGTATGGATCAGATAAATATCCCACCTCAACAGATCATTTCTGACTTATATACATTAGAATACAACAATTTCATATTACTTGTTCCTTGAAGATATCTGAATATATGCTTAACACTTTTCAAATGTCTTCTTGTTGGATATGAGTTGAATCTCACCAATAAACTTATAGCAAAACAAATATTAGATTGGATATTGTTGTCAAGGTACATTAGTGCCCCAATAACACTAGAAATGAGTTTTCATCGCCAAGAACCTCTTCATTCTTTTCTTGAGGTTGGAATGGATCTTTATTTATATAGAATGATCTCAGAACCATCGAGGTACTCAATGGGATCGCTTTAAAACCTTTTTAATCCGTTAAGGATTTTAATATAAATTTAATTGTCTATCTAGACATGACAATAATTTCATTATATGCATGCAAGTTTTTCATATATTGTATGATCAAAAAAAACCTCATTGCATCCACCACAGGAGAACACATCTCCATACAATAATGCTAGGACTTATATAAAAAAAAATTTTGCCCCAGGCACAAATCGTACTTTATATCTTAGGGTTTTACCTTTAGCTCAATAATATATTTGTACTCCACTAGCATTAATTTTATACTTTTTCAAGTGAAATAAAATACTTGAATTGCATGATTTTATTTGGTTAAACATTTATCCGTCAACATTGATCCTCATTACTATTTATAATATTGAGGGCTACATTATATCAACGATACAGTCGACGGTCATTTGATACCGATTCCAATACAACATAATATATTGAGATCTCTTCATTTTTCATCCTTTTCAGGTACATAAACCTTTGTCAAGATTTTATGAAGTGTCATATCATGGTTCTTATTCAAAACACTTGCCTCATTATAATGACCACCTTGATAATTGTCACGACCTGATTTCTCAAGTCATGATGGCACCTACTACACTCCACCAGTAGGTAAGCCTAACTCTTAGCTCGGAGCCATAAGCAACGGGCTACCAAGAAGAAGTTAAAAAAGAGCATAAAGCTGACAACAAGAAAAGAAAGGGTAATCAACTGAAATACAATACATGGAACCATCCCAAGACCTGATATCAGTCAAAAGTTGAGCATCCAGTCCAACATAAGAGGACCAGGCTTTTACAAATACAAGATAAGTACAGGCTACCTCTGAATACAATATAAAGACTAAGCCTAGCCAAAAGAAATGGAAACCGGTAGTTCCAAATGACTCCAAATCAACGACAATAACATAAACTACAATCTGCACGGAGCAGAAGTGTAGTATGAGTACCAAAAATGGAACTCAGTAGGCAACACCTGACTGAGCTTAAAATATAATGCAATCTAAAGCACCTAAGGTCCAACCTAGTCTAAGGCCATAAAGTACCAACCCTAACAAGAATAAATAAGACCATCAATACCAAAAGAGAAGCTACAAGCCTAAACTAAGGATCCTAACACCCACACTAAGCCCAAGGCTCCTAGAGAATCAAGAAAAGATGGAATAACAAGAGGAAAGCTAAATACCTAGTAATTACAATAAAACAATTACATGAAATCTAAACTAAACATCATCAAAGAAGCTTAATCTAGAAAGTAGGCCAAAGCCTACCTCAAAGCAGATCATGAGCACTCCAAATCCACCGCACATGAGCTATCCACTTCTGAAACACCTCCGAACACCGCCATGGTATCAAATTATCGATCGCGTTGTCATTACGGATGTTTAGACACTGAAATCACAACAATTGGAAACGACCCAAAATTGAGTCAAAACTAGATGTGGGACGCACACTGAGATTCCGCAAAGTGACTCCGTCAAAAGGTCCTAAACGACTAACCAAGCTTGCTTCTTGAAATAGAACTATATTTCATGCTTGGAACAGCACAAACACACACACAAGCAAATAAAACACCAATTTAAGAGAATAGGCAGCCCCTTCGGGGAAAAATTACCTCAAATCGATGCTTTCCACACTTACACGAACACACCAACAGGTAGCCACGAACACCACGGACCTTCATCACTTGTAATCACTCAAATCACAGCTTCCAAGCTCCCAAAATTGCCAAAACACACATTGGGATCATGCACATCAGCTGATTTGTCCCAACTTGGAATTCTCTTAGGGGTGCTAGGGATTCGTTCGGAACCCCATGCGCACAAACAAAATATGCTACGCCATCAAATTCAACATTCTGGGCTCAATGGAACCGTTGAGACTTTCATCCGAGGTTATTTCGTCAAAAAATGAGTCACACACCCAAGTTTCATTTTAAGCTAAAAACTACAAAAAGGCTCAAAATGAGACCCAAAGCCTCAGGAACCACACGAAAGTTCACTCTAGACCAAACTCGACATTTCGAAGCTTACCGCACTAAAAAAATTCTCATCTAGGCACGTTAACCAAGAATGTTGTCCGAAGTCAAACCTTGGCTTAAGATTCAAAGTTAAAACGCCTAACGACACAAACTTACACCAGAAGTCTCGAGGCCCGGACCAATATACCCCTAGACTTAAATGGCTCTTCTGGAGCTAATGAAACCATCAAAATTGTAATCTGAGGCCGTCTTCATGAACTTTTAACTAAAGTCAACCATTCAAGTTTTAAAGGCTCCAAAACATGGAAACCTGCCCAAAATCCAAATGAATGACCCGATGACCAAACTATCAGTCACAACAAGTCATGAATGACTTGGGGTCACTACAGGAAAGCTCTAAATACTGAAAAGATCATAAAAAAAAGAAACTAACCTAGAGGATCATTACAATAATTTGCTCCTTTCCTTATTCAAAGAGCTTCAGTTTTGGAATTGATTCGTCTATCATGTTTCATGTGTGTCGTAGACCCTGTCCTTCAAGGACTTTTCATTGGAAAATCTGCAGAGTACAAATTTTTTAGCATCTAATAATATCTCTCCCCCTAATGTTAGATAATCTAACAATAACCCCTCAATCCTTATTTGGGGACCCATCTTTGTGCATTGTAGTGTAGTAATTGAATCTTATGTCGCACACTCAAATATTTAGATGAGTATTATTTGTTTTCTGACTCAGAATCAATTCTGATAGGGGAACATTGATGGCTTGATGCGTACAAGTGTTGTTATACTTTAAATTAACACATCTCATATCAAATTTAACTTGGGAGATTTGTTCTCATAACCAATGGTTTAGCTATAATTGGAGGCATACAATTTCTACTAAACCAATAAACATTATCATCCTAACTTTATAGTTTGGAACATGCTCTTAATTTAACAATTCGAGCAAATAACCTTACAATAATCAAATTGTAAGTAGATAGCTAAACACATGTGACCATTCCATGAATGCCATAATTATAACCATATAATTGAAAACGGTCCACATGGAAGGTGAATGGGCCCATATTTACCTTTGTATACCTAATGAAAAATTTGGGAAACACAATTTCAACCTTAACTGATACAATAATCAATTTTCCATGAGAACAAGCAGCACAAGAGAATTTGTGAAGAATTTTCTATTTCTTTAATATATAACCACATGAATTCTCAATTACTTTTATATTACATTTGAACTAGGATGGCAAACAGTTCATGCCAACTTATATACTTTCTGTAAACTTTTATTTGCCATCGGATGTGATTCCATCAACATACTCATATTTATGTACTACCACATATTCCATGACACCATCCATATGGTGAACATATACTTCAAGGAGAAACACGGTCATGATAATTAAAATATTATAGGCAAGACTTGTTTCTTGATTTTATCCTTTGGTAATCCATGATAAGATATACCACAACATTTATGATGTACTAAAAGTACATAACCAATGACCGTTAATATCAAGATCCTTTTTCATCTCTCAAACCTCTCGTAGAGGTAAGTTATGGTATTTATCCAACCATACATAATAAGTATGACCTCCATAATTTTATCACATATTAACACATATTTTCAAGAGTGACCGAGCATTAAAATACTTATCACAAGTCTCATTCTTTTCAAAGAATGGACTACAATAAATTGTATTTGCTTGATATATTTTTCATTCTAAGCCCATTGTCATGCCTTAAAATTTATCATATTTGCATGACACACCTCAACATCACTTCGAAAGGTCAAGTGCACCACCACATTATATTTCTTTATTTTTATGGAGGATTTATAAAACTTATCAAAGTAGATTACATGACAACCGCGTGCCCAATATCTTGCAAACCAAATTGATTATAATTATTATCTTCACCTTTTGAAGGACCATTTTGAGAACCCATAATTTTCTTCCTTTTATAATTATCATAATGATGACTACTATAATTTTATCCCTCCATGCCCATATTCAAACATTTAACCACTTGTCTTCTTTCAGACTTATTATTTGTTGCTACCACATTCATACAAGGAAATGAAGCACCATTTTCATGTATTTAATCACTTGTCTTCTTTCAAGACTTATTATTCACTGCTACCACTTTCATACAAGGGAATGGAGCAAATTAATTGGGCGAGATTCATGAATTTTCATCAAAAGTTAATCATCTTGCCTTAGTAATCATTATATCATCACTATGGTACATTACGATTGTAACCCAATGTCTTACCCATAAGAAGGTATATTAGCCCATAATTTGGTGGGACTTGAACCCAACATCTTATTATCATGGTGCATCGAAACTCTTACCCGATGTCTTATCCTCTTGGTGCAATAGGACTTGAACCCACGTCTTATCCTTATATAATGTATATCACAAGAAACCTCATTCACTTCAAGGAGTGAAACATAATTTTGCAAAGACATAACTAGGCATAAAATAATCTCATAATATTACTTTTTTCATAATGTTATTTCATGACCATATATAAGACTATAAAATATAAAATATTTTCCCCATATATTCTCATAATTGACTTCAAATCTATTCAGATTAATATTGATGCATTTTTCAACATAGGAGAATAATTGAATGTAATATTTTAAAAATCAAAAATATTTAAAACATCACTTTCCGCTGACCTGATGTGGGCTTTCAAAGCCTATATTTTTTCTCCTCTTTTTGTTTGTTTGTAAGAATGTGATCTACAGCTTTTTCACATTATTAGAAAACTTAAAAATAATATTTTTTTTATGAACAGTAGAACAATTTATCAACAATCAAGCGTTTGAATATACTTATTTTTTTAGTGGTCATAATAATCAATCATTATTCATAATACCTTAAACGTATATCATTTAATTAAGCAGTTATAAGTATAATACATGTAAATTTTATGAGCCTTTATGGTCTTTAGCTCAAGTAGCAATTTTATTATGTTAATTCAACATTTATATAATGCTTATAGGCCGGTGACTATAACCATCAATGACATAAATATTATCTCAAACATTTGCTTGTCTTTCTAAACTAACATTTATGCAGTTGTTTATGTCTTCTTCAAATTAAAACCCAAACCAATGATGCAATAATATTAACACTTGAAATGTTACAACAGTTAATACAAAAATACTTCGAATGTTTCAAATAAACATTTGAAAGTATCATCAGTACTCATTCAATATTTTATTTTCTCTATTGTTATCACCTTGAAATACATAATATGTGTTGATTAAATAGGCGGGCACGGGCGGACTGGTGTTTGAGCCTATTGGTCAGACGATGACTACTTCACTTATTAATTTTGTATTATCCGCATATACCATAATGGAATGGGTTGGAATAGAAAGAACGTCAAGTGATAGTGCTACAAGGTCGGTTTTTTGGAGGGAATAGGCTTGTGAAGAAGCAAGATTATCCCCACCCCGATCAGCAACTGCTAGGTTTCTCCATCTCTTCGAAACATCCCCCGGTCTTTGGCCCTGTAACACCTTAGATTTCAAAAAATGAAAAAGGTTGCAGAGATTTTGTCTACTGGTTCAAGTCTACAAGACCAATCTACAGTTCGTAGAACTTTCTACGGGTTGTAGAGCAGTCTCGTAGTAAGGAGAAAATAATTTTTGAAAAAATCAAGTTTCTAAACTTTTCTATGAGTGAACAGGACGGTTCGCCAAATGTTCTACGTGTCGTAGGTAGGTCTCGTAGAAAGGTTCCAGACTTAGTGAAATCTTAAAGGTCAAAGTTGGTTTTACGGTTGGGGTCTATGGAGCGTAGGAAGTCCTACGGGTCGTAGATAGGTCTCTACAAATATTGGTCTAAGTTAAGGGATTTTGAACTTTTCTACAGCTGACCAGGACAGTCCGTTAGGTCCAAAGTGTAGGACGTTCTTATAGTTAATTTTTAGGGACTTTTGGGTCATTGCCTAAATATTTTAAGCCTATGTTATGTCATTTTAGCCTTAATCCGACGCCCTATATAAAGACTTTAAGTCCTAAATCTATCCACTTTAAACTCATTCTTCTATTTTCCCAACACCCAACCAATTCATTCTCCCAAATTCCCTCTCAAGCTAAGGAAGAAAAAGAAGCTAGAGATCACTCCAAGGTCTTCAAATCACCATTCATCTTGGGCATTGAGTAGCAACGTATGTGGGTATTCACTCATAGAGTACATTCCTCCATGGGGTCCCCAAGGTTTCAAATTTCTCAAATTTAATTTCAATTGATTAAATTATTGTTCTTCTTAATTCCCCATGGGTTCCATTCAATTATGATCCAATTGTTGTTTTTCAATCTTCTATTGCATGATTTAATGTAATTAAATGATATTTAGTTGAAATTATATGGATCCATGCATGATTGATGATTTTCAACTATGAACCTATGAAGAACTCATGAACCTATAAACTATGAATTTTGGAAGATTATGCATGCCTAATGAAAATAATGTTTATGATGATAGGGTTCTTTTAGATGAAAGTATCAATGTTATTGTGAAAGGTTTTCTCACATACGAATAGAATCATGATTATGAAAGGTATTTCTCACATATGGATTCACACTGGTGAAAGGTTTTCTCACCCATGCTTGAATTGTAATTTAAGGAGTTATTCTATGTTTTGATTTTAAGATGTGGATTGGTATTGATCATTGTCTTCCTTAATGATATAATGATATTTGACTTTTACCTATTCCGTTGGGATTTATACGTAGCACCGAGATGGCTTGAGGTAGAGGCTCAAGTAGGGTACTCTAGTAGCAACCTCTAGTCCTTAACTACGTGCCCCCGTAGGATTGTCTTCAATGACCTAGCTAGTGGATCCACTTTAGCAAAGGATGATGTTTACGGGTTCTACCTTGGATAGTAGAATCCTCTTCTTTCAGTATGAGGGATATACCAGATTCCATGATATAGCATTTATGGTCTTATTATAGGTTAAAGCTAATATCCCACAAAATGAATATGTTTCTTTAAAAAAATTTCTCATGTATTTTACTTTAATTATATTTGACCATATCTTATGATTCATGCATGTTGCAACTTCAAGCTTTTAAATGTTCAAATGTTGGTCATGCATTACATGTTTAAATCATTCATGCTATCATACCTACTTTATGCATATTTCCCCCTATATAGTACATTCCATGTATTAATGCATACTTGTGCCTACATTGTCTCATTAATGTAGGGTCTGACGCTTCTACCTCTCACACTCGTGGCTAGTTGATTATCCTATCAGATTCAAAAGTTGGTGAGTCATCATGTTTCGAGGGCCGAGACACATTTACTTTCTTTATGTCTTTCTAGTTTTAGGATGATGTATGTGATGTATGGGTTACGTCCCAACCACTCCTTTTGATGTTTTAAATGGCTTGTGTAGACTATGTTAGACTTCCGCTTTGTCAAACTCTTTTGATATGAAAATGCTAATTTTGAAATCTTTTATTTCTATTATATTGTATGATGCATGCTAAGTGGCTTGTGTAGGCCCTTTTAGGGTTCTATACGCCTTGTTACATCTACGGTGTATCTTGGATCGTGACAAACTTGGTATTTAGAGTGCAAGGTTTAGAAATATTCTAGGATGTCTCACAAGCCACGTCAAGTAGAGTTTTGTTCATGAGTGTAAGGCGCGCCACATTTATGAATATAAAACTACAAGATGTGTAGGAAATTCCACTTCTTTCATCATTCTAAATTCATGCGATAGAGTTTAACTCTATATATCTCTCTCTTAATCCGTATTTGATTTTTTTCAAGATATGGCCCCTTGAAAAGCATACGTTAGAAGGAATGCGGGTGAGAATGTGGAACAAGAAGCTCCCCAAGTTTCGGCCAACCCTATGGCTGAAAAAGTGACTAATGTGGAGTTTCGAATCACTTTTCAAGTGTTGGCTCAAGCTATGATGGCTCAAGCCAATAAAGATGCTAATGCTCCCGTGAACCCAAATGTGGGTACGACGGTGATTAGATTGAGGGACTTCGCTAGAATGAATCTCCCGAATTTTCATGGTTCCAAGGTTGCGGAAGATCCTCAAGAGTTCGTTGATGAGGTGTATAAGGTTTAGATGATCATGGGAGTGATGCCAGTGGAAAAGCCAGAATTGGACACTTATCAACTTAAGGTTGTTGCTCAAGTTTGGTTCAACCAATGGAAGGAAGAAAGGGTGGTTGATGCGGGTCCTCTTGAATGGGAGAAGGTTAAGGTTGCCTTTCTTGATAGGTTATTTCCCCTAGAGATGAGGGAGTCAAAGTTGCTTGAGTTTATTAACCTTCGTCAAGGTAATATGAGTGTGGAAGAGTATGCTTTGAAATTCACACAATTATCCAAATATGCTCCAACTATGGTTGTCGATCCCAGGGAAAGGATGAGTAAGTTTATTTCGGATGTGCTCGAAATGGTAGTTAAGGAATGTCGTACCACCATTTTGATCAAAGAAATATATATTTCTCGTTTAATTATTCATGCCCAACAAATAGAAGAGGAGAAACTTAAGAAAAGATTTGGGGAGGCAAAGAGGGAAAAGATTGGTGATGGTGACTTTTCACATTTAAGGTCCGACGGACAGGATCATTCTAGATTCTGACAAAGGTTTTCCGCCTAAGGTTCCTCTTATTCTCCGGCTCCTAAATTCAACAAAGATGGGGTGTCTAACCCTAAGCCTCAAGAAGGAAATAGTAGTAAAAATGGATCATCGGTTCTCACATGCCAAAAGTGTGGCAAAATTCATTTGGGGAAATGCTTGATGGGTACGGATAATTGTTTTGGTTGTGGAAAAAGTTGTCACCGCTTGAGAGATTGTCCATCTAGAAGAGACAAGGCAAAGCATGGTAGGCAAGCTCCGCCTAGTTGTTCGGGTTCAAGTGCTCCAAAGGAAAATCGATTCTATGCACTTCAAGCTAGACATGAGCTAGAGGATTCTCCCGATGTAACTGGTATGTTGAAAGTCTTTCATCTAGATATTTATGCTTTGCTTGATCCCAGTGTTACTTTGTCTTTTGTGACGCCATATGTGGCTATGAGTTTTGATGCCTATCCGGATGTGTTGTTAGGCCTTTTTTCAGTCTCTACTCCTATTGGTAAATCTATTGTGGCTAAGAGAGTCTATAGAAATTGTCATGTCTCCTTATCCCATAGAGTAAATTATGTTGATCTTGTAGAGCTTGATATGTTGGATTTCGATGTTATTCTTAGTATGGATTGGCTCCATTTTTGTTATGATGATCTGTTGATTGTAGAACCCGAGTGGTTCAGTTTTAGTTTCCTAATGAGCCCATCGTAGAGTTGAAAGGGGAAAATTATATGCCTAAGGTTCAGTTTGTTTCTCATCTAAAAGTTAGGAGAATGATTTCTAAGGTTGCATATATCATCTTGTTCGGGTTAGGGACATAGATTCTGAAACCCCTACTCTTGAGTTGGTCCCCGTTGTTAATTATTTACCGAAAGTGTTTCTCAATGACCTACTCGGTGTCCCTCCCAAAATAGAAATAGACTTCGGTATTGACCTTCTCCCAGATATGCAATCTATCTCTATCCCTCCTTATCGTAAGGCTCCGGTAGAACTTACAAAATTAAAGGAGAAATTAAAAGATTTGTTGGATAAGGGTTTCATCCGACCGAGTATCCCTCCCTGGGTGCTCTAGTTTTGTTTGTTCGTAAGAAAGATGGTTCCCTTCGCATGTGTATTGATTACCAACAATTAAACAAGGTTACCATTAAGAATAAGTATCCTCTTCCAAGGATTGATGATTTTTTTTATCAACTCCAAGGAGTGAGTTACTTTCTCTAAGATTGACCTCCGGTCGGGTTATCACCAATTGAGGGTGAAATAGGGTGACATCTCGAAGACAACTTTTTGAACATGATACGGTCATTATGAATTTTTTGTAATATCGTTTGGGTTGACTGATAACGCTCAACTATACCTAGCAATAAAAACTCAATGAAGAGTTGGGGTCGATCCCACAAGGAATGCAAATAAATCGATGCATAATGTAAATCGTCAAAGTTTCAATTATCAAATCAGAGAAGTTTTAAATTATTGATTGCAACAAACACGAATTAAAAAGGGACTTAATCAATAAGAAGTGGAACCTTAGGGATGTGTGAGTGTTCAACTACCAATTTCACTAAATGATTCATTACGAATAGCTTAAGAATGCTGAATCATAATGGGTAGGCAAGATTACAACTATGATAGCTATTTCGCAACCAACTACCATGCTTTCAATTGAGTTCTATCAAACCCCAGCAGGCTATACAATAATAACACAATCTTGTACCTTAATTAAACCCACTTTAACAAGCTGAGTAGTACAAGTAAGAACTCATACAATTATCAGTTTATAATTCCACTCAAATACATCCTCTACAAGTATACAAAGAGATATAAACTAGAATTAAATTTGCAACTTCAATTCATAAGATAAAAACATGAATTATCAACTAAACCCATTCTAATTCAACATTTAATTCAGCAATCCATAAGACCTATAAGCTAATTAGGCATTTGAACATATAATCACACCCCTAAGGCATTGGGGTTTTAGACAATCATAGTAATGATGAAGAGATAAATATCAAAAACATTAGCCATTGATTTTCCAAGTCTTCAAACATCAAATACAATTAACTAAATTTATACCCAATATTCAATTCCAAAGAAATGTTCACAAAATCCCTCAAAGTACAATGTACTTTCTAAGTTCGAGTTCTGGTTCTTCTCTCCATCCCCTCAATTCAATTCAAAATTTTCTATTTATACTTTCCCAAAAACTCCACAGGATTTGAATTTCAGGGTCATTCGGCGGCGTAAGTCGAGCTCGCCCTTCCACTCGGTGATGCACCGAGTTTTTCGATCTCGCCTTTTGACTCTTGACTTCAATACTGATTTCATTCTAGAACTTTATGCGAGGTGCATCAGGCTCGCCGTTCTGATCGGCGACTCGCCGTCTGGTCCCTCTACTCGCCGACTTGACTTAGATATTTTCTTTGTCCACTGGAACTTTAGGCGAGCCACTGACCACTCGGTGTGTCGCCGAGTTGCCATTGGCGAGCCTCAGCCTTTTTGTTCCTTCAATTTTGAAACTTTTTGGCTTCTTTTTGCATTATATTGTCCTTGCCTCATTCCAAATCCTTCATGCTGTAGACAAACGGTTTAACATTAGTTTTAGGTGCAAAATGGGCATTAAGGACACTAATTTGGCACAAATGAAGCTATAAATGAGTCAAAACTACCGGCTCATCAACACCCCCAACTTCAACTTTGCTTGTCCTCAAGCAAATCAAAAGATCAATGAACTCAATAGGGATGTCTATAAGCAGTGCTACTTAAGAACTCACATGAAAATGCACACATGGATTTATCCAATATACAAGGATCAAATGTACACCAAAAGCATCAAATTCTGACTAGCCATCATCAGTTAAAGTCTATGCTCACAAGTGCTCACCTAAAACGCAAACTTATGCCCACAAAGATATTTGAATGCCCTTATATCAAAAAGGATTCCACTCTCTTGCCCAAATTCAATTGAAGATCATTATTTTTGAATCAATATAACACTAACACTCTCAAAAGAGAAAGAGTTTGCACAACTTTGCCCATAGGCTTGCCCGAGTTTTCCATCTAACCATCACAAGGTTCATGTAAGTTCACAAAGGACTTTAGAGGCTAGTAACGGGGCTGGGGTTCAAGGTATGATCATTTTTGGTTTAGAGGCTCTACCTTCATGAAGCATGGTTTTCATTTCACTTCTCCTTCCCTTTCTTTCAAACATTTCAATTTCACAACTGATCCTTTGTCACTTTGCAGTACACAAATAATTTTTATGAGCACCGCTTTTTATTTTCACCTCCATGCACAATGGTACTATCTTATTCAAATCTTTTTCTTTCTTTTCTTTTCAGCTTTTTCTCTTTTCTTTCTCTTGTTCTCTTTATTTTAAATTTTTATGGAGGGCTTCCTTATTTTTTTCACAAATAGCATTTCAAAAGATCAAGCTCACAAACCTCTAGCTCAAATTTTGTCTTCATTCTCACCACACTTGGCCTAAGTTGGCTATTCAAACTGATCAATACTTCACGAAGGTTATAGGTGGGAGAGACATGGCATTCCAATAAATGGCTAAGGTTCATGTATTTGTGTTTCAATCAAGGAGAAGGATAGGGTCTAATGGTGCCAAGATGGGTTCACTCACTCACAAGGTAGCCAACAAAACTTTAGCAATTAGGTTCACCCTCTAAAATTTATGCCTAAGATCATTTTCCCACATTCACCAATGCTTAGCCAAACGGACTACCTGGGCAAGTTCTAGGCATCATCATACACACTTTTCAAGTAAAGCACACCACACATGGTATTCAAATACAATTGCGGATCACAACTCTACGAGTCAAGCTTGCGTGCAACGGTCATTGCCAGACTCACCATCGACAATTCGCTAGTCACAACGAGAGGCTAAGGGTTTACACAAGACTATGCAACTCCAATTCACCTCGTTGGACGCACACCAACATATTGTTCAATCAAGAGCACTATTCAATTCATCGATATTGAACACAATCGACACTCAAAAGTATAAGAGAACTGCAATTATTCATTCAGCACAATATCAACAATGATAAGTAAAGAGAGATATCGCTAGAACTCAAAACCATTTTATTCAATTAAGGTAGTATCCAAAATAACAATCAAAGGAAAAACACCACCCCACCAAAAAGACAAACAAGTGTCCTCAATGCGAAATAACAAAATAAACATACAAACTAAAAATAAAGGAAGTGCAATAGAAAGTCCCCTGTCCCGCTATGCCAACGGTGTGTCCTCAGCCTGGGCATCAATACCCGACGCACTCTCCTCGGTCTGTTGGGTCCCACTCAACCCAATCATCGATGTCTCCCAGAGAGACTCAGCAGTGGCAGCTCACACATAATCCCCCTCTAGGTCCTCGAGATCAGCATACACCTCTCATTCCCTCATAGCAAAGTCCTCCTCATCCGTCTCAGGTGCATCAGATGCAGCCTCATCATCAGCGGTCGGAGCAACACAGGTGGTGGTAGGCGGAGGAACATCGGCACTTGTACCCTCGGGCACATTCACACTACCCCAAAGCATGGTAATGACCGTGGACTTCAACTCGTCCATATCTCTCCTCAAACTGGTAATATCAATGCGGATGGTCCGTCAGCTCTGTGGAGCTACCCTCTCGCTGCTCACATGCCTCAACTCTAACGGTGAGGGATGCCAAAACCTCTCCATGAGCTGTAATCAGTCGGTGCTGATCAGCCAACTCCCTACGAATCGGGTCAAGGGCGGCAGCTAAAGCTCTCTCAATCATGCCCGGGACAGCTGCCTCAACCCGAGAAGCTCTAACATCTGCTGAATGTGCAAGATGTCCCATCTTGATAATCATGGCCTGAGTCAAAGGTCGGGTGCCAGGAGCTGAAACTACTGCAGTGGCAGAAGAGGGTCCCGGTGCAGGGGCAGAAGTGGCAGGAGCATCCGGAACAGGCGTATGTGACGGCTTAACTACAGGAATGGGAGAACCCATCTCCATGGCCTCAACATCCACAGCCGGAGACGTATCAACTGGGGGCCTCCTCCTCCTCTCGACCTCATCCTTTAAATACTCGGCCTCAATCCTCAGGATGTCGTAAGACGAGGTCGAAGTGACCTCAACATCCGTCTTCTGGTCAAATGGAACACCAGCCCATCTACACAGCTCACTTATCAAGATCAGGAACGGGAAGGAGGTATGTTGCTGCTTGGCTCTCATCAACATCTCACACTCAATAATCATACCCAAATTCAGCAGCTGCCTATCAATAATACACCCTAAGAGAGCTGCCTTCTGATGCCGGAGAATCGACTCATTCTATGAAGGCATGAGTGTACTACTCAAGAACCCAAACCAATACTGGGCCACAATATAGAGATCCTTCTTCTCGATTATGGACCCAGCATTCAACCATCGGGGGGAGGCATCACTTATTACCGGAGCCAACCACCCCATTAGCGTTTCCAAACTCCCCTTTAGCTTATCGGCCAAAGAGTGTCTATACCTATACGTGCAACCCAGAACATCATTAATCTCGTTCTGGCTGCACTTGACCTTCTTACCCTATACCATGACAAAATCCACGGGCTTCATAGATTGCGCCAACTCCTTGACCCTCGGGACTAAACCGGAGTAGGCGGCATAGAATTCCCAAATCTATGTAGGTACGTACGGGCTCTGAGCTGTGTAAAAATCTGGAACTTGTGCACCTGAATCATCCCCCATACCAGTGGATATTTGTCTACCACCCCATCGGTAGACAATATCTTTTCCTCAAGGATTGTTCGCGCACCCTCGGCTTTTAATCTGTTCATCGACCTCGAAAGCTGAGCGGGGGTCGAAATTGGTGCTGGACAAGTAGGAGCAGGGGTAGAAGCTATAGGAGGCTCAGGGCTTGTAGTTGAAGTATTGACCCTAGCCAGTGGGTCATGTAAATTCTTGGACCACAACTCGGCACACGTCCGTTTCAAAAGCTCACCAATAGGAGTCCCGGACTCCTCACCTTCAGAACTTCCGGACTCTGTAGAGGTGAACTGTGTAGATAACTCCTCACTCTCCAAGGAGGACTCCTCAATGATCTGCTGCTTGCCCTTACCCTTTGATTGGGCCGTGGGCTGTTTCGATTGACTTGGTCAATAAACCTCCGAGGCAATTACTGTTCCCTTAGCTTTCTTCTTGGGAGGTTTGTGGGAAACAACTTTGCGGCGAGGAATATCTGTCAAAAAAAACAAGCAAACACAAAGATCGATTAAAATGGGATTAAAAAAAATCAACCAAAAAAAATGCAGAATGACTCGCCGAACCGATCGGCGAGTCGCCTAATCGATTGCGCTAGCAAAACGAGCCTTGCCGAAAGTAACAGATTCAGATTAGGCAAAATGCAAGCAAAAAGGACGATGAAATAGGCACTCGGTGAGTAAAAGGGGGCTCGCCGAATGTTAATGAACACAAAGGCCACAGAACAATCGACAAAGGGCGATGGGGAATACAATGGGTGAGTCACCAATCAGAACGGCGAGCCCGACTTAGCTCGCCGAACCAACTAAACACATCACCCTCCCAAAAATTTCTACGATTTTCAACTAACAGCCCAACACGCAACAATTAAAGCTCATTTATCAACAACCAAACCATACCTATGCCCAATTTCTCCTCGGGGTGCTCAGACTTCCCCAAAATCAAATCGAAAACAACAAAATGACGATTTTCCCTTAAGAAAGACGTCACCCAATTCATCATTGGGAAAATTCAAGCCATTTGATTGAATTCGGGGCTACTCAGACTTCACCCAACGATTAATCAACAACCCACAAGCATGCAATTCACAAACCCAAATCACAAAGCCCGAAATCACGAAAATTTAGCATTCACAAACTTAAATTAGACCATCAAAGTAATAAGAAGTAATCAAGGCATACAATCACACACAAAATCAAGTACCCATCTATTCACAAGTGGATTTTACAATCAATGACTTACAAAAACCGAAACCCAAGAAAACTAACCTCAAGGCCAAAAATTCGATGCACAAACGATGATAATGGGGGCGGGGACACGTCCAAAGCACTCCACTAGCAGCTAAAGGCAACAAAAATGCAAATGGAAATGCAAAAGTGTGTGGGTGTGTGAGGAGACAATGAAAATTTCAAGTGCGATGAAAATTTGAATTTGAAAAGATTAAAATCCTTTCAGTTCGCGCCCCAAAGGGCGATGATATTAACGTCGTTGTTCCATTCGGCAATGCACCGAGTGGTACCTTTTCTCACCAAAAATCACAGGAAGCCAAGCCATCGTGCATGTCCAGAAGGGGACCTAGATCGGGCTCGCCGATCCACTCGCCGATGCGCCGAATGGTGAAAATCCTCGCCTAATTTTCCAGTGTAGCCTGCAACTTCAGCCTTTAATTTTTGATGAACTTAGGTGATCTTAGAGGCAATTGGGCAATGCGCCAAGTGGACCAACCCCTCACCTAGTTATCATGTCTTGAAATTTCATACTCCAACCTACACACTCAACACACGTTATTCAAAACACTAAGATAAAGCTTGGGTTGCCTCCCAAGAAGTGCCTTATTTAACATTGTGGCACAACGAGGACATGCATTCAAGCATCGTCCAAGTACACCACATCAATCAATCACACAACGGGAGCCTCTCCAAAGTAGAGCTTCAGCCTTTGCCCATTAACTTTAAAAACTGATCCATTTTCACCTTGAACTTCAACAGTTCCGTTGTCAAGCACACGATTAACCTTAAAAAGGCCTGACCACTTAGACTTGAGCTTACCCAGAAATAGCCGCAAATGATAATTATAGAGCAACACACAATCACCCACCCTAAATTCTCGATGAAGTATTTTGGCATCATGCCACCTTTTCATTTTCTCCTTATAAAGAGAAGCACTTTCGAAAGGTTGAAGCTGAAATTCTTCCAAAGCCTGAAGTTTGTCAACCCGACTCTTGGATGCAACATCCCAGTTCAAATTTATGGTTTTCAAAGACCACAAGGCTTTATGCTCGAGTTCCACCGGGAGATGACATGATCTTTCAAACACCAACTGGTATGGTGACATACCAATTGGTGTTTTAAAAGCAGTGTGATAGGCCCATAAAGCATCATCCAACCTACGCGACCAATCAACATGATTTGCATTCACAGTTTTGGCCAAAATTTCTTTAATTTCCCGGTTGGATACTTCGACTTGACCACTTGTTTGCGGATGGTAAGGGATGGCAACCTTGTGTTTTACTCCATACTTGCTCAATAGTGATGCAAACAATCGATTGCAAAAGTGCGAACCCCCATCGCTAATAATTGCCTGTGGTGTGCCAAACCTTATAAAAATATACCGCTTAAGAAATGTAATGACACTTCTTCCTTCATTGTTGGGTAAAGCCACAGCTTCTACCCATTTCGACACATAATCAACGGCCACCAAAATGTATTTGTTCCCATAAGAACTCACGAAAAGGCCCATAAAACCAATTCCCCACACATCAAACAATTCAACCTCAAGGATAGGAGTAAGGGGAAGCTCGTGTCTTTGTGACACTCCTCCTTGCTTTTGACATGAAATACACATGCATACAAAAGAATTTACATTGTGATACATCGTTGGCCAATAATAGCCACTTTGTAATACTTTTTTTCCACTGTACGTACCCCACTATAGTGGTCACAAACTGGAGATGCGTCGCATGCATCAAGAATAGCATCAACTTCGACTTCTGGTACACACTTTCGGATTATGTGATCAACACACTCCCGGAATAGATAGGGTTCATCCTAAAAATATCTTTTTGCATCAAAAAAAACCTCTTACGTTGATAGAATGTCAGCCCATTAGGAATAATTCCACACACTACATAGTTGGCAAAATCGGCATACCAAGGAATGAAACTTTTAGATACCATCATGACCATCTCATCAGGAAAAACATCCTCAATATCCTTGTCACCTGACACGACACTTTTTCGATTCTTAATAAATGATCAGCCATCTGATTTTCACATACTTTCCGGTCTTTGACCTCAAAATCAAACTCTTGTAACAACAACACCCACCGAATCAGTCTCAGTTTAGCATATTTTTTATCCATTAAGTAGCGGATAGCCGCATGGTCAATGTGCACCACTACCTTAGTTCCCAATAAGTAAGCTCAGAATTTCTCAAAAGCGTACTCTACAACCAATAACTCTTGTTCGGTAATAGTGTAGTTCCTTTGAGCCACATTTAAGGTCTTGCTTGCATAGTAGACCGGGTGGAATAACTTGCCTCTACGTTGACCAAGTACAACACCCAAGGCAGCACCACTAGCATCACACATTAGCTCGAATGGGCTACCCCATTCCGAGGCAACAATGACCGGAGCCGACACAAGTTCTCCTTTAGACACTCAAAAGCAATCATACAGGTTTCATCAAACATAAAAACACTATCATTCTCAAGAAGCTTGCAAAGAGGATGAACTATCTTAGAGAAATCCTTTATAAATCGCCGGTAGAAACCCGCATGTCCCAAGAAGCTTCGGACACCTTTAACCGAGATAGGAGGTGGTAATTTGGCAATAACTTCAATCTTTGCTTGATCCACTTGTATACCTTTCCCTAAAATCTTGGGGCCCAAAACAATCCCTTCTTTCACCATGAAATGATACTTCTCCCAACTAAGTACAAGGTTTGTTTCAACATATCTCTTTAAGACTCGTCCCAAGTGTTCAAGGCATTCTTCAAATGAGTCCCCAACTACGGAAAAATCATCCATAAAAACCTCCATCGAGTCTTCAATTATATCAGCAAAAATAGACAACATACACCTTTGGAATGTTGCCGGCGCATTACACAACCCAAACGGCATTCGTTTAAATGCAAATGTTCGATAGGGACAAGTGAAAGTAGTTTTGTCTTGATCCTCCGGGGCTATGGATATTTGATTGTAACCGGAGTAACCATCAAGGAAGCAATACCATCCACGCCCCGCTAATCTATCAAGCATTTGGTCCATAAAGGGCATTGGAAAGTGGTTTTTCTCAGTTACCAAATTAAGCTTTCTATAGTCCATGCACACACGCCAACTGGTAACTGGTCTCATTGGCACAAGTGAACCTTTCTCATTCGGGACCACGGTTATGCCACCCTTCTTTGGGACACATTGAACCGGGCTTACCCATTTGCTATCCGCCATAGGGTAAGCCACACCCGCATCTAACCACTTGATGATTTCCTTCTTAACTACTTCTTGTATTAGAGGATTCAACCTCTTTTTGTTCTCGACGCTAGGTTTACAATCAACTTCCAACTTAATCTTATGTGTGCAAATACCGGGAGGAATCTCCACAATATCAGCAATTATCCATCCAATAGCTTTGATAAATCTTTTTAACACACTAACAAGTGCGTGTACCTGCCCTTCAAGTACGTCAGCTGCAATGATTATCGGCAAGGTATTGTTAGCCCGCAAAAATACATATCGAAGATGAGAAGGAAGAGTTTTCAATTCAAGCTTCGGAGGTGCTTCAATGGATGGCTTCGCGGGAGGACTTTCTCTATTTTTCAAATCAATTTCAAGATTCAAAGCAGTTTTTGAGTAGGAACTTAACCCGATAAAGCAGCCACCACTTCATCATAATCTTGGATCTCTTCCCCATCATAATTCAAAAGGACAGCAGCCAAAGATTCACCAATAAAAGAAATTTCACCAATACTAGCAACTGCTTCATCGATCACATCAATAACAGACACCACATGGATGTCACTGGTTGTTTCATAGACTTACACACATTAAAAATGACTTCCTCCTCATTAACTCTAAATTTCAAGTCGCCACTCTCCACATCAACCAAAGCTCTTCCGGTAGCCAAGAATGGTCTACAAAGAATAATCGGGATCTCGGCATCCATCTCACAATCAAGAATAACGAAATCTGATGGAAAAATGAACTTGTCAACCTTTACCAAAATATCATAAAGAACACCAATAGGTCGCTTAATAGAACGATCCGCCATGAAGAGTCGCATTGTAGTTGAGTTAGGCTCACCTAGCCCAAGTTGCTTGAAAATAGCATATGGCATCAAGTTAATACTAGCTCCCAAATCACACAACGCTTTGGCAAACTTGAACACCCCAATAGTGCAAGGTATCGTGAATGCTCCCAGATCATCCTTTTTAGCAACCACATTTGACATAATAGCGCTGCAACTATGGGATACCTCAACCATTTCAAAGTCCATACTTCTCTTTTTTGTGACCAATTCCTTCATAAACTTAGCATACCCAGGCATTTCTAGTAATGCATCCACCAGCGGAAGATTTATAAAGAGAGACTTAAAAATAGAGAGAAACTTTTGAAATTTTGCATTGTCATCTCTCTTCTTCAACCTTTGTGGAAAAGGAGGGTTAATTTTAGGTAACGACTTTGGAGAAACTGATTTAGACACATCCCCCACCTTAGGCATGGAAGTTCCACCAAAAATGACATCATTAGTTGAATCAACGTCTTTCTTGGGAACATCATTGTTCACACTATCCTAAAGACCCTCATTATTACTCACAATAGGTGAAAGTTCACTCCTTCTAGCCTCCTCAACCACATCACTGACCGAGACTTTTCCACTTCGAGTTACGATTTCCATACATTGAGCATTCTCATTCTTCGGGTAGCCAATGTGTCACTAGGAAGGCCACCATTTGGTCTTTGATGCAATTGAGTGGATATTTGAACCATTTGTGATTAAAGATGTTTAATTGAAGTGGAGTGAGAAGTCACTGTTAGATTTAGAGAGGAGAAATCAACCCTCATCTCTTTGAATACTTTGTCTGAACCTTCCACCTTGTGCAAAATACGAGCAAGCATATCTTCAGTTCTAAAACTTTCCGGATCAGCCTTTGGTTCGGTAACTTTGGGACGATCATGTGGAGGCACATACCGATCTCTTTCACCAGCTCTCCAATCTACACCTCGATCACGCCACTCCTGATTGTCTCTCCAACCAACACCTTGTTCTTTGGTCCAACCTTGATTCTTGCCCGGCCTTTGATAGCTCGGACGAGAACCCACCATCTGATTTGACACAAATTGAATTTCCTCGTTGTACATGGTTTCACATGTAGCATCATCTAGGCTGGTAGATACTGCATTAATGGCTTTGGAACCCGCACCCATAACATATTTTGTCAATTAATCCATCTGGGTCATTATCTTTGCCATATTCGCATCACGCCCATGATCTTTTTTAATTTTCTCCTTGGTCATTCCGACCATAAGAGGGGATACTTGATCCTCTCTTGTGTGCCACGCCAGGTTGATTTTGGTCATATCATCAAGCAATCTCGATGCAATAGGAAACAGTTGTCTCACGATTCCACCTTGAATTAAACGATCAACGATAGACTTGTTTACTGAATCAAGGCTATGGTAGAAGTATCGCAACAGCACATTTTTAGGTAAACCATGAGTAGGACATTGTAGAAAGAGCTTTTGGAATCTGAGCCATGTCTGATGGATTCGTTCACCATCAAGTCTCTTGAAGTTCTGAATACCATCTCTCAACTTCACCATTTTCGAAGGGGGAAAGAATCATTCAAGGAATGCTTCCGTCAGTTTCACCCAAGAAGTAATTGAGTCTCTTGGTAGTTCAACCAACCACTTTGTTGCCTCCCCAATTAGAGAGAAAGGAAACAACCGAAGTCGAATCGACTCTTGAGAGATGTTCTTGAATGTGAAAGGGCTGCACAAATCCAAAAAGTTATGAAGATGCTCGTGGGGGTCCTCATGAGCAAGTCCTCCAAAGGAGCCTTTGATTTGCAACAGCTGAAGCATGGTTCCGGTCACATGAAAGATGGCATTACCCACAATAGGGGGCAAGCGTATAGCCCCAGCACTTCCAACTTGAGCTACATTGAAGTCATTCAGATTACCAACGTCATCATTCACATGACGCATATCATCATTCTGACCTACAACACTATCAGCGTCACTCATGTTATCACATGTTGAAAATAAACTACGAAAATACTTATTAAGTTAATTCGACGACAATCAAACTAATTCACTAAAATACGTCGATACAAGAATTCTAAACGCCATTCCTCGGCAGCGGTGCTATTTTTGATAACGCTCAACTACACCTATCATGATTCAAGATGTAGGCGGACGCTAGCAATATAAACCAAATGAAGAGTTGGGGTCGATCCCACAAGGAATGGAACTAAATATAGAATTCAAGTATGAAGTATTACAGTGATATAGTTTTTTGTAGATGTAAGCAAATAAATTGATGCATAATGTAAATCGTCAAAGTTTCAATTATCAAATCAGAGGAGTTTTAAATGATTGATTGCAGCAAACACGAATTAAAAAGGGATTTAATCAATGAGAATTGGAACCTTAGGGATGTGTGAGTGTTCAACTACCAATTTCACTAAATGGGTCATTACGAATTGCTTAAGAATGTTGAATCATAATAGGTAGGCAAGATTACAACTAGGATAGTTATTTCGCAACCAACTACAATGCTTTCAATTGGGTTCTATCAAACCCCAGCAGGCTATAAAATAAGAAGATAATCTTGTACCTTAATTAAACCCACTTTAACAAGCTGAGTAGTAAAAGTAAGAACTCATACAATTATCAGTTTATAATTCCACTCAAATGCATCTTCTACAAGCATACAAAGAGATATAAACTAGAATTGAACTTGCAACTTCATCTCATAAGATAAAAACATGAATTATCAACTAAACCCATTCTAATTCAACATTTAATTCAGCAATCCATAAGACTCATAAGCTAATTAGGCATTTGAACACATAATCACACCCCTAAGGCATTGGGGTTTTAGCCAATCATAGTAATGATGAAGAGATAAATATCAAAAACATTAGCCATTGATTTTCCAAGTCTTCAAACATCAAATACAATTAACTAAATTTATACCCAATATTCAATTCCAAAGAAATCACAAAGAAATGTTCAATAAATCCCTCAAAGTGCAATGTACTTTCTAAGTTCGAGTTCTGGTTCTTCTTTCCATCCCCTCAATTCAATTCAAAATTTTATATTTATACTTTCCCAAAAACTCCACACGATTTGAATTTCAGCGTCATTCGGCAGCATAAGTCGAGCTCGCCCTTCCACTCGGCGATGCGCCGAGTTTCTCGATCTCGGCTTTTAACTCTTGACTTCAATACTGATTTCATTCTGGAACTTTAGGTGAGGATTGGGCTCACCGTTTTTATCGGTGACTTGCTATCTGGTCCCTCATCTCACCGACTTGACTTAGATCTTTTCTTTGTCCACTGGAACTTTCGGCGAGGCACTGACCACTCGGCGTGTCGCCGAGTTGCTTTTGGCGAGCCTCAAGCTTTTTGTTCCTTCAATTTTGCAACTTTTTTGCTTCTTTTTGTATTATATTTTCCTTGCCTCATTCCAAATCCTTCATGCTGCATACAAACGGTTTAACATTAGTTATAGGTGAAAAATGGGAACTAAGGACACTAATTTGGCACAAACGAAGTTATAAATGAGTCAAAACTACCGACTCATCATTGACTAATGCCCCAACCACTTTCATGGATTTGATGAATAGAGTATTTAGGTAATATCTTGATATGTTTGTGATAGTGTTTATCAAGATATCTTGATTTATTCTCAGAGTTAGGATTAGCATGCCGATCATTTGAGGATTGTGTTGCAAATTCTTAAGGATCATGAGTTATATGCTAAGTTCAATAAGTGCGCTTTTTGGTTGAGATCCATGGATTTTCTTGGTCACATTATTTTCGGTAAGAGAATTTAGGTTGATCCTAAGAAAACAAAAGCATCAAGAATTGGCCTAGACCTCTATCCCCTTCGGATATTCAAAGTTTCTTGAACATAGCTGAATATTATAGAAGGTTTGTGGAAGGGTTCTCTTCTATTGCCTCTCTATTGACTGCATTGACCCAAAAGAAGGTTAAGTTTCTATGGTCGGAAGCATGTGAAAAGAGTAGAAAGATAGACTTACCACCACTCTGATGTTGACTCTATCGAAAGGCTCCAATGGGTTTATTGTTTATTGTGATGCTTCACGATTTGGATTAGGGTGTGTTCTTTTGCAAAATGGGAAAGTTATTGCTTAAGCTTCGAGGCAACTTAAGATTCATGAAAAGAAATATCCTACCCATGATTTGGAACTAGCGGCAGTTGTTTTTTCATTAAAAATTTGGAGACATTATTTGTACGGTGTCTATGTTGATGTCTTTACCGACCACAAAAGTTTGCAATATGTGTTCAAGCAAAAGGAACTAAATCTTCACCAAAGGAGGTGGCTAGAGTTGCTCAAAAATTATGACATGAGTGTCCTTTATCACCTGGGCAAAGCCAATGTGGTCGCCGATACCTTAAGTCGGTTGTCAATGAGTAAAGTTGCACATGTTGAAGATGATAAGAAAGAATTGGTTCGTGATGTTCAAAGATTGGTCGGATTGGGCGTTCGGTTGGTTGACTCTAACGAAGGTGGTGTAATTGTTCGCAACTGTTCAGAATCGTCTTTAGTATTGGATGTGAAAGTTAAGCAAGATCTTGATCCGGTATTAGTTGACTTGAAAAAGTCAGTTAGCAAAAAAGCCATAGAGGCTTTCTCCCAAGGGGGAGATGGTATACTTCGATATCAAGGCCATTTGTGTGTTCCCAATATTGATGATTTGATGAGACAAATTTTGTCAGAAGTGCATAGTTCTTGGTATTTCATTCACCTGGGAGCCACCAAGATGTACCCTGACTTGCGGGATGTCTATTGGTGAAATGGGATAAAGAAGGATATTGCGGAATTTGTGCCTAAGTGTCATAATGGTCAACAAGTTAAAGTTTAGCATCAAAGGCAGGGAGATTTTTCCCAAGATATTAGTAGTGAAGTGGGAAGATTTGAATATGAAATTTATTGTTGGTTTACCCTACACCCGGCGGCAACATGACTCGATTTGGGTTATTGTGGATCGTATGACAAAGTTGGATCATTTCCTTCCCATCAAGTCTTCTTATTCGGTGGAAGATTATGTCAAGTTGTATCTAAAGGAGATGGTTAGGTTGCATGGAGTGCCATTATCCATTATCTCCAATCATGGTACCCAATTTACTTTGCAATTTTAGATATCTTTCCAAAAAGATCTTGGTACTCGTGTCAAGCTTAGTACGACCTTTCATCCTCAAAACGATGGGCAAGCGGAACGTACTATCAAAATTTTGGAGGATATGTTGAGAGCTTGTGTGATTGATCTCAAGGGTAATTGGGATGATCATTTGCCTTTGATTGAGTTTGCATTTCATAATAGCTATCATTCAAGCATTGGTATGGCTCCCTTTGAGGCTCTGTATGGTAGGAGGTGTAGATCTCTTATAGGTTGGTTTGAAGTTGGTGAGGTTACCTTGATAGTTCCCAAATCGGTATATGAGGTTATGGAGAAAGTTAGGCTTATTAGAGAAAGGTTGAAAATGGCTCAAAGTCGACAAAAGTCCTATGCCGATGTTAGAAGAAGACATCTTTAGTTTGATGTTGATGATTGGGTTTACTTGAAAATTTCACCTATGAATGGTGTGATAAGGTTTGGTAAGAAACGGAAGCTTAGTCCTTATTATTTTGTCCTTATGAAGTGTTGAGGTGTATTGGCAGGGTGGCTTATGAATTAGACTTGCCCTCCAATTTATCATCGGTGCATCTGGTGTTCCATGTGTCCCTATTGAAGAAGTGCATCGGAGATCCGACATCTATTGTACCATTGGAAAGTCTTGGTATAAAGGAAAATCTTTCTTATTAAGAGGTTCCGATTGAAATTTTAGACCAGCAAGTTCAGAAGTTAAGAAATAAGGAAGTTTTATCTGTGAAGATGTTGTGGAGGAATCAATTAGTTGAGGGTGCTACTTGGGAGGCCGAGGCCAATATGATGTCTCGATATCCTCATCTCTTTCCCTCCGACCCTACTCTAGCTCGAGGTATTTAACTCATCATGGTTCATTTTTGCGGATTCATATGTCTTAGTCATTCTCATGTTTCCTTATGCATGCATGTATGTTTTATGAAAAGATGTTTTAAAGAATATGTTAGCTTGAAGTCGATTTTCTCTTTGATTATGTGCATTTATGTGATAACATTCATTTTGGGCTCTTAAATCTCTTCCCCTACCCTCTTTATGTTTCCTTGAGTTCCATTCGAGGATGAATGTTCCCAAGGGGGAGATATTGTAACACCTCGTATTTCAAAAAAGGAAAAAGGTTGCAGGGATTTTATCTAATGGTTCAGGTCTATGAGACCAGTCTACGGTTTGTAGAACTTTTTGCGAGTCGTAGACCAATCTCATAGAAAGGAGAAAATAATTTTTGAAAAAATCAAGTTTTTGAACTTTTCTATGAGTGAACAGGACGGTTCGTCAAATGTTCTATGTGTCATTGGTAGGTCTCGTAGGAAGTTCCCAGACTTAGTGAAATTTTAAAGGCCAAAGTTGGCTTCTACGCTTGGGGTCTACGAACCGTAGGAAGTCCTACGGGCCGTAGACAGGTCTCATCAAAGATTGGTGTACGTTAAAGGCTTCTGAACCTTTCTATGGTTGACAAGGACGGTCTGTAGATGGACCGTAGGTCCAAACCGTAGAAAGTTCTGGAAGTTAATTTTTATGGGCTTTTGAGTCTTTTCTTAAATGTTTTAAGCCTATGCTATGTCATTTTGGCCTTCATCCTAAGCCCTATATAAAGACTTTAAGTCCTAAATCTACCCACTTTAAACTCATTCTCCTATTTTCCAAAACCCAACAAAATTTATTCTCCCAAATTACCTCTAAAGCGAAGGAAGAAGAAGAATCTAGGATTCACTCCAAGGTTTTCAATTCACCATTCATCTTGGGCTTTGAATAGCAAGGTATGTAGGTACTCACTCATGGAGTCCATTCCTCTATGGGGTCCCCAAGGTTTCAAATTTCTCAAATTCAATATAAAGTGATAATATTAGGGTTCTTCTTAATTCCCCATGGATTCCATTAGATTATGATCCAATTGTTGTTTTTCAATCTTCTATTGCATGATTTAATGTAATTACATGATATTTAGTTGAAATTATATGGAACCATGCATGATTTATGATTTTCAACTATGAACCTATGAAGAACCCATGAACCTATAAACTATAAATTTTGGAAGGTTATGCATGTCTTACGAAAATGATGTTTATGATGATAGGGTGCTTCTAGATGAAAGTATCAATGTTATTGTGAAAGGTTTTCTCACATACGAATATGATCATGATTGTGAAAGGTATTTCTCACATATGGATTCACATTGGTGAAAGGTTTTCTCACCCATGCTTGAATTGTAATTTAAGGAGCTATTCTATGTTTTGATTTTAAGATGTGGATTGGTATTGATCATTGTCTTCCCTAATGATATAATGATATTTGAATTTTACCTATTCCGTTGGGATTTAGACTTAGAACCAAGAGGGCTTGAAGTGGAGGCTCAAGTAGGGTACTCTAGTAGCAACCTTTAGTCCCTAACTACGTGCCCCTGTAGGATTGTCTTCAATGACCTAGCTAGTGGATCCACTTTAGCAAAAGATGATGCGTACGAGTTCTACCTTGGAAAGTAGAATCCCCTTCTTTCGGTACAAGAGATATACCGGATTCCATAATATATCTCTCATGGTCTTATTATCAGTTAAAGCTAATATCCCACAAAATGAATATGTTTCTTTAAAAAGCTTTCTCGTGTCTTTTACTTTAATTACATTGACCCTATCTTATGATTTATGCATGTTGCTACTTTAAGCTTTTAAATGTTCAAATGTTGGCCATGCATTACATGTTTAAACCATTCATGCTATCATGCCTACTTTATGCATATTGCCCCATACTTAGTACATTCCATGTACTAATGCATACTTGTGCCTACATTGTCTCATTAATGTAGGTTCTAACGCTTCTACCTCTCACACTCGTGACTAGTTGATCATCCTATCGGATTCGAAGAGTTGGTGAGTCATCATGTTCAGAGGACCGAGACACATTTGCTTGCTTTATGTCTTTCTAGTTTTCGGATGATGTACATGGTGTATGGGTTACGTTCCAACCACTCCTTTTGATGTTTTAGATGGCTTGTGTAGACTATGTTAGACTTCTGCTTAGTCAAACTCTTTTGATATGAAAATGCTACTTTTGAAATCTTTTATTTCTATTATCTTGTATGATGTATGTTAAGTAGCTTTGGTAGACCTTTTCAGAATTCTATACACCATGTTACACCTAGGGTATATCTTGGGTCGTGACAGAACCTAGCTGTATGAGGCAAAAACTCATCCCACGTATGGTTTGGATGCCGATCCCCACCCCAGCAATAACGGTGCGACTTAGGTCAACTAACACAAAAGAGATACAGCACACTCAAAGATTACCTTTGGGTTCAGAACTCCATATGGGGAGCATTGTTGTTTGCAAGTTCTTGATCAATTTTGTAATTGCATATTTAATTATAAAGCAACTCTTACCACTAAGTCCTTGTACATATCAAATATCACAGAGATATGAGATCCCATATATTATAGGTTAATTCATATAATAAATGATAGTACCAAATTTACAACATTTAAGATTATCACTTTGATTTTAGCTTAGGCAACAATTATTTTCCTTATAGTTTATTTATAAATTAATCTCAACTAAAAGAGACTTAATATGAGATCTAGTATGTATGAAATAAAGATCATAAAATCATATAGTTATTGATCATAATAAATTTATAAACTCTTACCATTATATAGATATATTGGAATAACCTTACCTGACAGCCAAAAGAGTATAACCAGCCTACTTAGTTGCTGTGAAAAGTAGATTAATACCTTAAAGAGGCTAACATAAGCAAAGTGTTAGATTCGTGAGGTAGACTTGAGTAAACTCGTGTTGATAACGTGTTATAAAACATTAGCAATATAGAATAATATAAGGCAATATATATAGATAAGATAAATGGGAGAGAATGCTTTCTTATTTCTTTCTTCTGTAATTTACGATTGTCTTTTACAGAATAATCATCGCTTATTTATAAAATGTCTTCGCAAGTTACAAGAATTAAATAACGTTCATTCATTTGGTACATGAACTTCAAAAGAATTACGGAAGAGACATCCACATCTACATTAATGCATTTATAACACATACATATACTTGGTTATAGCTTCTTCCTTTTTAAATTTGCTAAAGAGGATAAAAATGTTTCTTTTTTGGGGAAAATTTTACTTATTGGATAACTTTTATTCAATAATTCAAATGCAATTTTTAGTATTGTTTGTAAGTTTTAAAATTTTTGTACTTATTGATAAGGGGTCCACGTGCAACAACGTATGTGTCCAAAACTAGTTATTAAAGAAAAAAGAGAAAAATCTGGTTGACGTCCAACTTTTTCTTCTCATCATTAAATTCTAAACAAATGCCCCCTCTCTCTCTATCTATCTCATTCTTTGTGTTTAAAGAATGTCCTCCAATCAAAAAAAATTCTACCTCTAATTCTTCAACAACAAACCAAAGCAAACCCCTTTGAAATAGAATGGGGAGGGGAACAAAAATGGTGTTAATGAATCAATGTACAAGTCAGAAATAAGAAGAAGATTAATCGAAGGTTTGCATACTAATATTAGTAATGCAGACCTCAGATATGATGGAGGAAGAAGATGTCAGCCCGAATGCTTCATTACAAAGGAATGGATCATTTATTTGTGTAGCAACACCATTCTTGTATGATAAGTTACCTGAGGAACCCCTTAAGCTTTCCATCCTCAAATTGGATGGTTCTTCTTTCGGTAATTATACATACATTTGTATTCTATTCATGTATACGGATTTTTAGTTGATGGATTTGAGATTTGTAGATATTGAAGTGCCTAGAAATGGTAACATGGAAGATCTCAAACAGGCTGTCGTAGAAGCCTTCAGCCATTTCAAGATTTCATGGTATGTACTATATATGTACATTGTAAAATGAATCAAAAAATTTGCAGAATTTTGTGATGGGAGCGCGTAATAGGAATGAAGGAGTTGTCTAAAATTTCTTGAGGAGTTTGTAAATGAAATGAACATTGGGCCTTCTCTTGGAATTCCACATGTATAAGAATTTGCCTGCAGCCTAATGCATTACTTGAGAATTCCGTCATGGAAAAATAAGTTGTAAAAACATTTATTAGAATCTATGATCATGCATTGTTCTAGGTTTCAATCCATATCTTTTTTTTTCACGTAGCTATGAGAACGGGACAATTTGGTAGAACAAAAAAGAAAATTTCAAGGGATAATGTGAGTTTTATTCTTTTTTGTCATTCAAGATATTCATGATAATGAATTTTAAATGTCATTCATGTACCCTTATTAAAAGCAGCAGCTACTCACGTCTGATCACCGAATTCTCCACAGTTAGGTGAATATCATATTATCTAATCAATTATTCCTTAGATTGCATTCACAAATGATAGATTTTCATATGTGTTTGTGACCATCTCATCTAAAAAGCTTGGCACATTTTTATTAGTTAATGATATTCTCAACACAACCCTTACGTGGGGCCTGATTCTTTTTCATGGTTTAGTTAATGATATTCTCAACACACCCCCTCACGTGCGGGCCTGCTTCTTTTTCATGGGTCAAGCACGTGAAAATTCTTTTTAATTTGGGTGGCGATGAGATTTGATTCCAGCTTCTCTGCCTGCTCTGATACCATGTTGAAGTGTGTGACCATCTCATCTAAAAGATTATGGTGTTAGAGAGAGTACACTTTTATTAGTTAATGATATTCTCAACAATATCCACCTTACTATCTCACTTATTTTATATGAGTCCTAAATTTTAGCCAATGAACGACTTTTGTGTTAGATCTTGGTCAATACTTCAAGATCATATCCTTTGGAACAGTTAAGAAATACCATAGTACTTTGTTTATTAGACCAAATAGTCAAATGATGTTGTTGAATAAACATATTGGCCAGCATTTTCATTGAATATTGCTTGGACTACCTTTTAACGACTCCTAATCTGAATCTGTCGCTATTGCAGGTTACATGTATGGGGGCATTTTTGTTTGAGCTATGACGGACAAAAGCTACTTTCAGATGATGATTTGATAGGAACCTACGGGATCAAGGATGGCGATGAGGTTTATTCTCTATCATAGAATGTTTTATAAAAACAATACATCTATATAATCTTATAATACGATTTAATTATATTGTTGTATGCTTGTTGTAATTATATTGGAAACTGCATTCTGGAAAAGGGGATGAGGTTTATTCTCTAGCCCACATAATTTTATTCACTGTCCATCTGGTTGATTAATTTTCTTCTTCATAATGGAAAAAGGATCTTTGATCTCCTAATGTTTCAAGATTATAAATCTGCGACGGATGAAACATGGAGATAGACATATTTGGTATAAATTGATCATAGTCAATACCTACACAACATAACCCTGGAGATAGTTATGTTGGACTTGGATCTCTTAGATATATTTGTAATCCTTGGTCTAAGAACCTGTATAGTTATAACCTCTCCAACTACCTTCATTAGCATACATCTTCGAGTTGATTTTCTGTATACCACAATATTGATGTGCACTTATGCAACTGTATTATTTTCTTATGTGCTAATGTAACTGAAACTATTTGAGTATTTCTTTGATACTCTAACATTGATCTTTTTTGGTTCATTTTGCAGCTTAGTTTTGTGAGACATGTATCCATTGGTCACAATCCAAAAATGACGCAATCAGAAGGAGAGGACCATCAGTTTGATCCCAAAGGGTAAGTTCTATAATATTGATTTCATCCTCATCATTTTGTTTATAGTTGTTTATCATAAATTCAACTATTGTGCGATGCACAAGTTGTTTATCAACTGGTTTAGTGCCACACCTTAATATCTCTCTTGAGGTAGATAGTATTTGAGTATGAAATAAAGAAGAATTGCCAGTCTTGTGCGTAATAGAGTAGAAATAGAGGGATTTACATGGAAAAGGAAATCATTAATATCTCGACTCATGTGACTTCTTTTAATTTTTGGTGTGTAAAATGAAGAATACATAGACATGCTCTACTACTGGTGAACTCTATGTTGTAAAGGATCCTCCAAAAATGTCACCGCATTTGTGTGGTATTGTCAAGAAAATAGTGCATTTTGAGAGGATTTGTCACTAATGCAGCAATATATTTGGAGGATTTGAGAAACATAGCCTGAATTTTTAGTTCAAACCAAAAACCAAAGTATATTCTTCTGCTTAATGCTAATAAGGACCTGAATACAGAGTTTAGTGTAATGTATAAAGGACAAAGAAATCCATGTGAGTATACTTTTAATCTAAGTTGCTCGGACTCGGGTGCGGGTGTACAATATAGGTGCGGATCTAGAGGTCGGATCCTCTATGATCTAAATTTTAAGATTCAGGGATACAGATCCATGTACGGATACGGGTGAGGGAATTGAGCTAAAAATAATTCAAATATCTAAAAATAAAGTTATGAAACCTAAGTTAAGATATATTATGTGGAAAACTTGAGGAGAAAATATTGATCTAGACGAGAACCTTGGAGGAGATAAAAGGAAAGGGAGTGATGATAGAAATTTATATATACAAAGTATTCCATTTCTTCAATTTCACCTAAGTTTTTGGTTTGATTACTAAAACCAAAACTACTCCTTTGAATTTGGTCTAACTACCCAAAACCGATTGACCAGATTGGGTATGGATTCCACACCCACACCCACGTCATGTCGACATGGGTGTGGCCCCAAAAGTGAGGAGTCCGAACAACTTAGCTTTTAATTACTTCTATACATGAAATTTGGAGAGGTTACTAGGCTTTGCAGTCTTTCTAGGATGAAGTTCTTTACTTTTTTACCTTTTGGTTGGTTCTTTATCCTATGGCAATTGTGCGGGATTCGTGAGAGGTCGAACTTTTGTAAAAAAGTCAGCTTTCTTAAACTTACAAGTGAAGTCAAGTGATTAGTGGAAACACATTTTACACTAAAACTAAATAGTTGGACCTTGCTTATATAAATGTTGATTTATAGCTTTATCTTTTTCCTAATATAAGCTTTGCTTATTTCACATTAGTTTCACATTATCATAGTTGAACCCCATATTTTTTTGAGACTGCGGGTGGGTCTGGTATGCACGTATTTTCTTATTTTCTCATGTTCGGTTGATTAAAAATTTTGAAAAATATTTTCTTTAGAAAAAAAAGCTTTGAAAATAAGGAAAATGACTTCCTTAATTAAAGTAGTGAAAACAAGTGACATTCTCTCTTCCCACCCTCACAATCACCCACCCCATACTCCTAATTTTGTGTTAGATATACCAAAATAAGAAAATAAGTAAAAACAACACTTGTTTTCTAGAAAATATTTTCCTCTATATCGAAAGCACCATGCGTGTATGTAATATTAATTAATACGTCTAGATTTTTGACGGAACTTGAACTAACATTCTTGGAACACTCAATCTGCAGATCCAATGACATTGATGACGAAGAGCTGAAAGGTGAAGAAGAGGATAATGATCACCAAGATGATTCAAAGAATGATGAAGACAACAGTTCTGAGGATGAGAATAATGGGTGTGGTATTGGCAACTGCCAATACAGGTTATTTCATTTATTTAGAGGATTATTCTCATATCCGAAACTGGAAATTTCAGAAAGGAGTGCGGAACAGAAGACGGAGTAATGCATGTATCAAGATTACCCCATCAAGGTTACTTAGGAATTAGAGTTGTAAAAATAAGTATGACTTTCAAAGAGAGGTGGAAAGCAGAACAATAACCAACACTTTTTGCAGTTCTAGGATATGAATCAAGTTGAAAATCTATTGTAATCAACGATCTGATCGGAGCTCTAGACTTGTAACATTGCAAGAACTGATTCAATGGGACAAGTTGCTTTTGCAGACGATACAATTATTTGAGGCTCTACACATTACTTTATACCACCTTAAGCTTATCATTAAAGAAAATTTGTTACGGCTACTGGTAATGTAACTCCTCATTCATAGATGACAAATAATATATAGGTTGAAAGGAGATGAGCTTGGGCAGTGTTGAGAGCTAGATAACTTGGAAATTTGCTGAATGTAATACTACAAATCTCATGCTTGGGGTGCAGGTCTACTGCAAACATCTAAAAGAAATCCCTTGACTGAATACTTAAATGTTGACAAAAATTCTCCATTTCATAGCTTGCTAATTTTAGACTCTTTAACTTTATAATTTCTGTCTGTGTATATATTTGGAAAGATAAGAAGATATCATACCAATATTTAGTCATTCCTTTATGCGTATTATTTCAAATGATTGTTGAAGCAGAAAAAGGTGGCCACTTATAATGAATCTGCACATCTGTAATGACCTTCGTGGTCATTTGTATGTTTATGCATGCTTTTATTATTTTACCCCTTTTCGTAGCTTTCTTGTAGCTTTTGTGTGGTGCTGGGTTGGGTGGCACGTTTTCTGAGGTGATCGGGAGAGTTTGGTGTGAGTTTTGCCCTTTTGGAGGTTTTTTGAAGTGAAAGATTTGACTTTAGTCAACATCTAGAAAATCTGATGTCATATGAGATTTTCGACAGTTCCATTAGCTCTAAAAGGTCCATTTTGGTAGTAAGGTGGTTGGTTAAGGTTTTGAGGCCTTCGTTTTGAGTTTGGGCCGTTAGACGTTTTAACTTTTGATGTTTGACCAAAGTTTGACTTTGGTCAATACTCTTGGTAAACGCACTCAGATGAAAATTCCATCAGCGCGGTTAGCTTCGGAATGTCGAGTTTGGTCTAGAATGACCTTTGGTTCAGATCCTAAGGTGATCGAGATGATTTTGTGGCGTTTGTCATTTTGTTATGTGTTTGCCTTGCAAGTGTTGACTTGGGTCAACATTCCAATGAGATGACCTCCGTTGGTTTTATCGATTTCATTGAGTTTGGAATGTCGATTTTGATTGGGTAGCTTAGTTCGTTTGTATTCACGGGGTTCCGAATGAATTCTGAGCCTCCGTCCATGGATTTCCTCAACTTGGTTTGTGGCTGATGCAGTGCTGCTGGTGTAGCATTATTTCCTTCTCCGCGATCGCGAGCCCCTGGCCGCATACAGGGAGTGTTGACTGTGTGGCCTCCGTGTTCACGAAGTGTGCTGGCCTTGGCCTTCGCGTTCTTAGGTTTCCCGCCGCATTCGCGAAGGGTCAATGCTCTAACCTCCGTGTTCGCGGACAGATAATTAGCCTGACAGTTATTTAAAAGACCAGCCCATTTTCTGCATGCCTTTTCTTAAAAGAACTAGTCTCTTAGGCGTTGGAGCTCTTTTCTTGGGGAAATCATTGGGAAGTGCACGGATATTGTCGAAGAATCGCGTGGGCACGCCTCGGGATCGTTGAATCTTCCGTTTAACTTGGTAATTTCGTCAATTTCTCTCTAAATTCTCCATTTTTGTTCCTTTGAGTTGAAAATTTGGTGGGGGCTGTTTTGGCTTGATCGTTGCTCAGATTGTACACATTTTTGGGGCATAAGTTCCTTGAGTTGTTTGGGACTTCGTGACGGAATCAATTTCATGACTCCGTGCGCAGGTCCCATGATTGTATTTTGGGGTAGTTTTTTTGTTTTCAAATTCCTTTATTGATATGGGTATCACTTTGCTTGTTTTGGCATTCCCATCATGTTTTTGATAGCGTGACAGCTTTCGGAGGCCCTTCGAAAGGGGAATAGCTCCGGAGTAAAGGTTCGAGTGTGGTTTCGTCCTTGAAGTAGGTTATGGTTTCCCTCTTTTTTACTTGGCTTAGCATGATTATGTATATAGTTGAGTAGTTTGATCGTTAGAAAGGCTTCAGGATTAGTTTGTAGGCTTGCATGATCCTTACTTGATATTTTGGCCATTTTGGTTATTTAGCTTAGTATTTTAGTCGATAAGCCTTAGTCTAGGCTGATTCTTAGCTTGGTTGTCGTTTTAGATTCTTAAAATGCTCTTAGGTGGCGTGAAACTTAGACTTTATGCGTGTTGGTTGATTTGGTATTTGGTGTGCCTTTTTAGTCATTTTTGAGTTTATCGCTTTATTGGTTGAATTGTTTTGGACACGAGGGCGTGGACTTGGACTGACTGGAGTTCCAGGTTAGTATGAATGTTTTGTGATGGGTGTTTACCTGATTATGCGTGTAGAATGGCTTGACTATGTTTATGTGAAATTATGTTCAAGACCAATATTGTTGTCATATTTTACATTTGGTTTTTGAATGGAGGTTGGTTTTACTACATTTTTCTATTGGTTTTAGCTCTGAGGAAACGGGATTACTGGTTTTACTAAAGAAAACTTGGTTTTTGGAAGGAAATGCATTATTACTGCCTTCCTATGCATATGTTAATAATCTCCGGCGGCCCATATACTGAATTTCGTTTTTTACTTTTATTCAATCTGTAGTTGAGATGAGAAAGGTTCCATAGTTGTCTTGGGAGAGTCCACGGGACAGCCATCGAGATAATTTCAGAACTTTTTACTTTAAACATGCATTGGTCACATGTGTTGTCACATCCCAAGATACCCTCTAGACGTGACTGGCACCCGCTAACACCACCTGTCGGGAGAACCAAATTTTCATATACTTACCCAAGTTATCTAAGCACATAGATAAAATATGTGTAAATCAAATGCTCATCAATACTCCTTAAAATGAAATCATTATCCAACCAAAATCGTACATCGATTTATGAAGTTGTCGAGAGAATATGATGACATATCTAGACAACTTTTCAACACAGCAAGAGCTACTTTTATTTATATGAAAAGACTTCACTCATAGTGGCAATAAGACTGAGAAGGCTAAAAGGATTAAGTAAGGTAGCTTCCCTTTTTACTTATCTAGGTTGTCCTATTTTCTATGGGAGAAAGTTGCACCCCATAGTAACTAAGACTATGGGTGTATCACATGTTTGGAGAAAAATGATGGCTATTAGGGAATAGGTAGAAGCATGACATGTGGTGGCGGCAAAAGTCTAGTAACTCAAGTTTTCAGGTTGATAACTGTACAAAGCAAGGGTCACTTTACTTCACAGAAGGGGAGTTGGGATAAGAGGGAGAGATAAAGGTGAGAGTTAATAGAAAATGGATTTTGGAATGTTGAAAAGCTTAGGGGGCATACCAAAGAGATGATAGCTCACATTGTTGAAAATATTGAGCCTAGGCTAGTAGAGGGGAGAAATGATAAGACTTGGTGGATGGGGAACAAACAAGGGTTGTTTATAGTGACGTTTGCTTTTCATATCTTGAGGTAGAGGACAGAGGAACTAGAATGACATCTAAATAGAAGGTCTTTCTTTTAAAATTTTATTCTTTTTATGGAAGGTTTGTAGGAAAAATATTGTCATGACAACCTAAAAAGAATGAGAATGCATATTGTGTCTAGATATTATTATTGTTAGGTTAGGGAGGAGAAAATCATGATTTGTTTGTTTTGAAAAGTTTTCGTGACCCAAAAGTTATAGAAGCAGTTTGTTGCACGTGCAAGTATCAATATTGAATTGTTGCACTTGCAACAACTAATTAGAAAATGATGGGACAACAACACTAATCCTAAACTACAGGAAATCCTAAGTTCCATGCCAACAATAATGATGTGAGAATTCTGAAAGAGAAGGAAATCAAACAGGCCTGGGAATAAAGTGTCATACAACAACATGTATCCACAGTATCAACTAACAGTTAATCAACTCATCAAGGTAAAGTACCCTTGGATGAGGAGGATTCCAAACTACTAGGAAGGGATGGTTTATATGCTACAATACTATAGACCTTCACTTCACTATCATATTGTGAAATGGAACCTACAAGAGATTGTGTGGGTGAAGTGCACCACAAATAGGGCTATCAAAGGAAATTCAGGGCAGAGCTCTTATACACAGAAGCAAAGGACATTTGCATTGCAACTAACTTGGAAGCATAGTCGATGTCCATTTGGAATACCATCCAGTTTTGCACTCTACATAACTTCAACAATATCTTTTTAGAGACTGACTCATTGGGTCTCAAGAACATGATTGCTGGAGAATGAAAAATACCTTAGGAGCTAATAGAAAGAATGGAGGAAATCAAAGATTTAATGGGAGAAATCAACATTCAAGTCCAACACACCTTTAGGGAAGCAAATCAACTAGCAGATTACATCACTAACACAACCATTTATCAAGCAGAGACAAAAATAATTCAAACATTCAACCAACTACGTAGCTTGGGAAGGAAATTTTGAATATGGAGAAGATGCAAATATCAACACTTAGAATTAAAGCAAGGAATATTTACATCAGATCATGACATGACCATTTTCATGAAACACCGTTTCTCACAACCCTTTTCTATACAAATTAGAGTTTTGCCACTTCATGGGTCTAATAATTGTGAGAAAGCTATCTAGCCTAAGTTATGCCAGTCAACAAAAATGATCAGCAGCAAAAAGCCAAGGTTTTAAAACTGAATTGACAAGACTTGACTCATACACAATTGAGAGCTTAGACGAATGGAGCTTGGGAGCAACTTGATTTTCTCCTCCACTACTTCAATTGGATTCAACAAAAAAGCTATCACACTCAAGACAATGAAAGAAAAAGGGGATTAACTTACTGTGAACTACAAAGCTGAAATACGTGGCTCTAACCCCTTTTTGAGTTTATCCCAAACACTTAAACCTCCACTAGAATACACACCTCAAATTTTGGGATGCCCATCAATCAGGAATTTTGAGCAAATATCAGGAATTGAAAATGAAATACCTACTTCTACTAGCTGAGGATGAAGATCGAGAACTACTGATGAAGAATATTGATCACCTAGAGAAGGAGCAAGTAGAGACCTTTATTGTGAAGGGTGAGAAGTGATATTTTGGCGGTGGGAGAGGAGGAGACAAAGCTGAAGCTGCTCTCCGTAGAAAATCCTATTTTTAGGGTGTTTAGTCTATTTGAAGTCGGTCACTTTTGGATCGTGTTTATTTATAAATATTTTTTGCTTCCTTTTTCCTTTTCAGTTTTTTTGGGCTCTTTTAGAGCCATTTTGGACTTCTATTGAATAAACGGGTCTTAAGTCCATAATTTGCCTAAAAATGTGTTCAAAGCAGAGATTTGTGTTGATAGCATGTTATAAATAATAAAGCAAGAAGAAGAATATTGTAAAGAAAGGCAGAGAGGAGAGAAAATTATTATTTCTCTTAAGGGATGACAAATATATTAATAAGAACACCTCCATTTATAAGAAAAAAAATTAACTTGGTTCCAATGTAACTATCCAAACTTTTTTGAAAAATAAAATATAATACAGATTCAAAATAATATAAAATATATATTTTAAATATTTTGAATTATCTATATGACTTCTAGTACTTTTTAGATATTTTCAAAATATATAAATTTTATTTAAAAAAAGTTTAAAAGTTCTATGCTAGATATGAAACTTGGGCTATCCTAAGTAAAGGCGCACACAAGTTTTCATAGAATACAAGGTTAATTGGAAGTGTATGTATGAGATGCAGTCAAATAAGATGAGTGGAGAGCGCACAAGACCGTACATAGTGAAAAAATGCATTGCCCTTTTGCTTTCATGTTCTTCCTCAACTTACAAATTCAAGCAAGTACATGCATTTTCCATCAGGCGTGGCATCCCTTTATCAACCCCAGAAATGGGCAAGTACTTGATATTCACTCTAGTTTCTCTTTCAGGTCCAATGTGTTATGCTCAAAAAATCTTTAATCAAATTCAATTTCCAAATATTTTCACTTGGAATACAATGATTAGAGGTTATGCTGAGAGTGAAAATCCATATCCAGCAATTGAAATACACAATGAAATGTGTGTTAATTCTGTTGCCCCTGACACACATACATACCCTTTTCTTCTAAAAGCTATTGCCAAGGTGATTGATGTTAGGGAAGGAGAAAAGGTGCATTGCATTGCGATTAGAAATGGGTTTGAATCGTTGGTGTTTGTTCAGAATTCTTTGGTTCATTTTTATGGAGCAATTGGTCAAGCTGAAAATGCACATAAGGTGTTTGAGGAAATGTCTGACAAGAATCTTGTGGCATGGAATTCAGTGATTAATGGGTATGCTTTGAATAGTCGACCAAATGAGACGTTGACCCTTTTCAAGAAAATGGTTTTGGAAGGTGTTAGGCCTGATGGGTTTACTTTGGTTAGTTTGTTGACTGCTTCGTCTGAGCTTGGTGCATTAGCGTTGGGTAGAAGGGCGCACGTGTTTATGTTGAAGGTGGGATTGGATAAGAATTTACATGTTGCAAATGCCCTTTTGGATCTTTATGCTAAATGTGGGAATGTGAAAGAGGCAGAGCAAGTTTTTCATGAGTTGGAGGAGGATAGTGTAGTGTCTTGGACATCCTTAATTGTAGGTTTGGCTGTCAATGGTTTTGGTGAGAAAGCACTTGAGCTTTTCGAGGAAATGGAAAGAAAAGGATTTGTGCCTACTGAGATTACATTTGTTGGGGTCTTGTATGCCTGTAGCCATTGTGGTTTGGTGGACAAAGGGTTTGCTTACTTCGAAAGGATGCAAGAATTGTTTGGGATTAAGCCGAAAATTGAGCATTATGGCTGCATGGTTGATTTGTTAGGAAGGGCTGGTTTAGTGGAAAAGGCATACAAGTATATTAAAGACATGCCATTGCAACCCAATGCTGTGATTTGGCGAACATTACTTGGTGCCTGCTCAATACATGGTCATTTAGCTCTGGCAGAGATGACTAGAAATCACCTTAAGTTGTTAGAACCTAATCATTCTGGGGATTATGTGCTCCTTTCAAACCTTTATGCAGCCGAGAGGCGTTGGTCAGATGTGCATCAACTAAGGACCACTATGCTTAAAGAAGGGGTGAAAAAAGTCCCAGGGCATAGCCTTGTTGAGTTAGGTAATCATGTGCATGAATTTGTTATGGGAGATAGGTCCCATCCTAAAAATGAGGCTATATATGCTATGCTTGCAGAAATGACTAGATTGTTGAGATTGGAAGGTTATGTCCCTCATACATCAAATGTGCTTGCTGATATAGAGGAAGAGGAGAAGGAGACTGCTTTGGCTTACCATAGTGAAAAAATTGCAATTGCATTCATGTTGATTAGTACACCGCCTGGGACCCCAATTAGAATTGTGAAGAACTTAAGGGTCTGTGCTGATTGCCACCTTGCTATTAAACTAATATCTAAGGTCTTTGATCGCGAGATAGTCGTTAGAGACCGTAGCCGGTTTCACCATTTTACCAATGGATCTTGCTCTTGTAAAGATTATTGGTAGAACATAATTGTAGAATTGGAACTGCACTTTTCATAAGTTGCTTAAATTAAAGCATAGCCTTCTGGATGAAAAAAGAAGATGGTAGAGAACAAGATCTGACAACATCTGCATTCTGTTCGAGGAAAGGTTACGGAGAGCAAGATATGAATTTCTAGGTCATTGCTTGGTGGACAGATTTGTAAACAATTAGTGCAACTCTATACGCTCTGAAGAAAAATTCCTCAACTTCCTTCTACAGTGTTTTGTGTATCATATCAAGAGACCATCCTGGGCTCTATACAAGTCTTGAGAGGATTAGCTACTTTTGTAATAACAAAAAAGGGAAGGTGTTTTCTGATCCTAAGCAAATGGGATTCATTCACTTTTCACTAAGCCTTTAATAACATCAGGTGATTGCACATTCTTTTCAGCTAGTATGGATAAATACTCAGTATTCTTGCATAATCTGCTAGACTTAAGATGTTAATACCCAATTGACAGCTCATATTCCATGTTACAGCAGGTATAAATCAAGTATCTGAGACTTCTTGCAAAATTCGACTTCAAGTTGACAATGACCTACATGGATTCTCAAACTTTTATGCTCAAAATAAATAAATATCTTTTCAGGAGTCTTTTAGGCCCAACATGCTCCGACAACAACAAGATGCATGGTCGGGACACACACCCCCCTGGAGCTGAAGTATCCAGATCTTTTAGGTTAGTGGAAGCAGTTGATGCAACGGTTGCCCAGTGTAGATCAGCAAGTGAGTGGATTGTGATTTTTAGTATAAACTACTTCGATTGGGAAGTAACAAGCATGTCCATGGAATATGATCTGGAAAACTATGGCTCAATAAAGAATGCGTTGCTTCAGTTGGTTGTTGAAGCGTGATGCATGTCTGACTAATGGTGGCATAGTTCCAGAAACCAGACAAAGATCAATCATTGGGTGGACTAAATTTCTTGGAGGACTTCTGTATTGCATAGAGAACTACTTTCACTGTCCACCATGAGAAGTCCTCCATGCCTGAAGTCTTTGTTAGCCACCATCAATGATTCGATCAAGATTGCCAATCCTCTTTCTAATGGCCAACCTTCTGCTACAAAGTTTCTTCATTCCTATGATAATGAATTTAAGCTTTGAAGAAGTTTCTGATCTCCGGCCTTCATTTCAGCTCATAATTAATGACAGGTCTATTGAACTCCAAAATACCCGAACTTCTGAGTTCTTTGAAGCGCGACCCATCTTCAGGGCTTTGGCCAGCCTCCAGATTTGACCCAGGTATGATCAATGGTAAAGTTGACTCAGGCATCTGGCCAGATATACTATCTAGCTTTAAGGATGATGGTATGCCTGAAATCCCACAAAAAGATGGAAGGGAATTGATGTTTAGCCAAAAATTCACTTATTTACCCATTGTTTGCCTCATATTTAGTATTTTTAATTGTTTTTGCGTACAAATTACGAAGTATTGTTTTGTGCTTAATATTGTATTTTTAGGGGTCGTTTGGTAGAGTGTATAAGAATAGTGCTAAATAAGGTGTATTAGTAATGCTGAGATTAGTAATGCTGAGATAAGTAGTGTTGAGATTAGTAGTGCTGGACTTATTTCTTATTTACTTTTTGGTTTGATTTATTAAAAATAATATGTACAGCTATATTTTGTTAAAAGTAATGTTTGTTTACAAAAATACCTTTCACTTTCTATAGTTTTGTGTATTTTCTTTTCAAAGCTTCTTTATTCATATTGATGTTCTCACTTGAATTATCTAAGGGTAAATAATTGTAACCTTAAAACAATAGTAAAATCAAATCAACCATCAACGTTTACACATAAACCAAATATTTTACCTGTGTACCCCGTTCTGTATGTTGTGCCCTTATTACTTCTGCACTGTACACCCTCCTCTCTTCTATGATATTTCCAGATCGGCACCCAACAGTGTCTATTTCTATACTACATTTGTTTTCTAAATAGCTGATAAGGATAATTTTCATGTCCAAGCTTCCTTGTTTTCATCTCTTTTTTCTTTTTAATTTGTTTTACCACGTTCTAGGTTTTGGTTCGGTTCCTATTGATTCTTGACTACCTAGGAAGGTACTAAGTTGTTGTAATAGTAGTCACTTTCCAAGATTGTATAAAAAGGGGAAAGTGTTGTTAGAGTGGACTTAAGTTTGGAAATCTTTTTCTTTCTTTTTTCTATGAAAATGCAAAAACGTTTGAGTTAGTTGGCAGAAATAATTAGTTAACATGTGACTTGAGTAAATCAAATTTGACCCTTTGGAAAAAGTGATGCATATTTGGTGATTTTAGTAAATGTTTATGGGTTGATAAAGTGATTGTGTTAAATTGACATCATTAAGTAATGAGTAGTTTTATAAATAAATGAACGAAGAAAACTTTAGTGCTATCACAACAGTCAAAGGCGAACTCAGGATTTGAAGAATTTGGATGCATAAATATTACCTTAGCTCAAATGTGAGCTCTAAGATAAACTTTAATTAAAAATAATGAAAATGGGAGTCTAGCTAGATTCAAACCCAGGTCTCACGGGTTGTTCTTTTGGCTTGTACCAGCAGCACATCATCACTCTTATGCTCTTCAGGGGTGCACTGTTAATTATATCCTAATTTCTGTCAGTTTCTCAGGATAGATATACATATATATACATGATTTTTTTCCCAAAGTTAACGGATGCACGTGCACCCCCACCTTATAGGGCTAGTCCGTCTCTGACAACAATATATACCATGTCAGTATATGATATGTTATAATGATATCATTGAGAAATTATGAATTCCTTCCTTGAGGGACTGCTCGTTAGTCAATGATATCATATTATTATACATATAGGGGTTGTTTGGTTTGAAAACAAGTTATGCTGGGAGTAGTTTTTATTGCTTGTTTGGTTTGACATATTCAAACTTATATTCATTACCTAATTTTTAAGAATAAGTTGTTTGTTTACAAAAATACCTTCCACCTTATTTAGTTTTTTTTTTACATTTTCTTTGCAAGCTTTACTTATTCATTCTTAAAAATAAAATTTTCATGTTATTTAGCTTAAATATTTTTGTGTGTGCATTTCCATAATTGTGTCGCGTGTTTTTAAAATTAAACTTTCATCTTATTTAACTTAAAAAGTAAACTTTTATCTTATTTAACTTTAAAAAAAAACTTCCATCTTATACAGCTTTAAAATAAAATTTCCATCTTATTTAGCTTAAAAATAAAATTTCCATCTTATTTAGCTTAAAAATATAACTTCCATTTTAAGTTTATCAAAGTAAAAGAAATTTCATTATTAAAGTTATCTACATTTTAATTGATACATGAAATATAATTTTTAAGTGAGTAATAAACTACTTAATTAAAAATATGTAATTTAAGAGAAATAAAAAATATAGATAAACATAAGAATTAGGCAAATAAATTCAACTTATAATATATTCACAAATAAAAATTGTATTTATAAAATGTAATTTTTTAATAGAAAAATATATTATCATAAAAACAATGATTAATTAAGGTTATGAATGTTATTGTAGTTTTTAAAAACTATGTTAATATACATGAATATAAAAGTGGTGGGTGTATAAAAGAGAATTTAAGGGGGTATTTTTGTTATTACACATACTTTATCCGAGGATAAGTTATCCTGTGATTACTATTCCACCCCCAAGGAGGGATAACTTATCCCAGGACTAATTGCTAATCCTGGGATAAGTTATCTCAACCCTTGCAACCAAACAACAGATTAAAGACCACTTAAAAATTATCCCGGGACTAATTCCTTTTATCCATCACACCAAATGACCCCATAATGTATTGGTATCATTGAAAAATGAGTTGGTTGTACATGAATGAATGTAGGAAACCTGATTTTCCCTAAAATATATGCAATGCATAAGAAATAATCTCAACATAATTTATCCAATCATAATTAATCTCAGCCTAACTTATCCTATCATAACTAATCCATCACAACTTATATTCAAACCGAACAACCCCTTAATATATAGGATTAAAATGGTGGAAACATAAATTGAGAGAATAAATTTATCGAAGGTCAACAAGGAAAAAAAGTAAGGAGTAACAACTAATGATTGGAGGGAGTAAAACAACCACATGATTCAAATTGAAGACTTCAATTGACTTAACAAATGGAAGCAAAAGACTTGATTTTTGTTGCTCATTGAGGCGATGTGCATGCCTGGCGCAAGTTCAACATCAATTGCTGAGCTGTTGCAGATAAATCGAGGCCACATTGACGCCAAGAGCATAGAAAGCACCAAAAGCGTACTCTGAAATTTTAGGATTTGGGTTCTTTCCATTTTTTTCTAAATTCTTGCTTAGATTGGGAGACACATGACATAAGTTAGCAGTAATGATTAACTAAACTACTAAAGTATGGCCCTAACATGATTTAGATAATTAATATTTTACATATTTTCTTGTATAAATTTAAGTGTAATAACTTGAATTGTCGTTATTCAAGGGCACCTCGTGCGAAATTTTGAAAACTCTTGAAATATGTTGTCAATTTAAAAATTAGGGTGAACGATGAAAATTGGTCAACATGAATGGATCCGGACTGATGTCAGCCCGCCATAGCGGGATGTCCCTCGCTATGGCAGCACTGCTATAGCGCTTGCAGTGCCGCTATAGCGCGACTGACGAAATTAAAACTTAGAAAACACGATGCCTTTTATTTTTCCTCCCACTTTTCAATGGGAAAAACAGACAAGGGTTGCTCCGAAAATTCTCCTAAGTCACTATAAGCTCGGGGGCAATGGAGGGGAGGGATTTTAGCGCCAAAGAAGGTTAACACCTATGGATTTCCGGTCTATGTCCATCAGGATTCGCCTCCATGGAGCTAGAAGTTCGTACTTAGAGTTCTTTTGGAGTTGGTTGGCGCCCAGGTAGGCTAGGTATTCTTTTAACCGAGTAGTTAGACGTGTCTTTGCTTACGTAATATCTTGTGGTTGTCGGGAGATTGCATGTTTAAGCTTTCAGGTACAAAGTCTGGATGATTTAATTGTGGTTAGCTATGGTTTAGGTTGAGGATGGATTAACATAGTTAATGATAATTTTATGATGGTTGTTAGGTGTCATCCCTTGATAAGTAATTGTGGGAAATCGGGTTATGATAAGGGATTGTTCGAGAAAAAAACTTTCGTATAGGTGATGGTTGTTTGTTTCCCGTTCATGTTATATGTGCTTGTCAACTACTTCGTTAGTATTGCATGCATGATATATAATTAGGAAAAATGAAAATACATGATTTAAAATGTTAAATGTTGTCCATCGCATGCAATGAATATGTTACTTGGGTGGACAAGTGTGATTGATGTTCATTGTGATTGTGTTTGCGATGTGTGTTCGATTGTTGGATCGGGTATCATGCCGGTACATACTAACAAGTGGCCATGGTACCACGCCGGTACACTAACAGTTTGTGTGCGGATTTGATGAGAGAACTGAGTTTAGTTCTTCGTGATGTGATTGTTACATGTGGATCCGTAAGTGGACCGAGTTTATTTATTATGTTATATATGTCACATGTTGATCCCTGAGGGGCTGGATTGGTGTGTTTAAATCCTGGGATGGTCTTTGTGTAGGCAAGGAGTGCATACTAAATATTGTAGTGGTGTTTTAGGGATCTTTGGAGGTACAGGTTATTTGAAGGGTGTGATTAACTAGGGGTGACTATTGGTAATGTTGTGCATCATGTGAATCGTGAATGTTAGGTACGAGGGAGGACTGAATGTCACAACCCAAACCCACGAGGCTGTGAGGGCATCTATTCTAACACCTAGCTAGGAGAAATCTTACCACCAAACTGGAACATTAAATGCGGAACTCAACAAATCATAAGCTAAGACCCTATATATATATCTTTAACATATTTTTTAAACACAATTTCTTTATAAAGACATACACGAAAACCTTCCCAAGGTACTAGTCTAAACAAGTACAAGAGCTTATAAGAGTACAAGTTATAAAATATATAAGATACCGCTCCCACCGTAAGGAAAGATGGGTAGAAGCTGTTGAAACTCATCACTGTCTTCACCTAAGAAACATTACTGAACCCTGCAACACGACTATGCCAAGTAGCATAGCTAGAGTAGTATAAGTACAAACAACACCTACTAATAGGCATCACTGGCTAAATCAAATCCACCACATAATATCATGCAAATAATCGAGAAAACATGAAACTTAAAGATACAATTAAGACATCAACCCTTAAATCACCACCTCACTACAATCAGTAATACCCTAGAACTCATACGCTTTATCACCCACCTCCTTCCGCTGCTAACTCCACCATCTAGGCCATTCCATCCTCATATCAGATTCTAACCTAGCCCTTCGAATACATAGAGATTTTTCAAATGCAATACCACTAATAACTCTATTAACTAGTTTACTATTCTCCCTCAAGCTCTCATGCCAACACCCTGGCCCTTAGCCCATTTTATAAGCCTCATGTAAGATTCTTACTAAACCACCTTGAGTCAAATTTCATGTATCTAATACATCCTAGACCACCTAGACTGATCATAGAATGCAAACTAGCGGACAATCCACCTCCCAGTCAATACCTTGACTTAACAACGCTTAAGTTATACAAAATATGAAAAGGTAATCACAACTTAATAAAACAGATACATACAATTATAAACACCAGTACAACATAGTTCGTACTTCCAGTCCTTGCCCTAAGTTTATGTGCACAATAAACATCAACCACCACAACACAACAAAATAATCTGGTTCTCTCATGGAACCCACACACATAACTATTAGTGTATCGGCGTGGTACTCGATCCCATTGTTAGTGTACCAGCATGGTGCCCGTTTCTATTGTTAGTATGTTGATGTAGTACCCATTCCTATTATTAGTGTACCAACGTGGTACCCACTCCAATAATCATATGTACCGGCATGGTACCCGATCCAAACATCAAACACAACAAAATTACAACCACAATGAGTAATAATCACACTTATACACCCAAGTAAACACATTCATTGCATGCAATTAACAATATATTTCATTTCAAATCATGTTCTTTCCTTTTTCCCTAATCATATATCATGCATGCAGTACTAACGAAGCAGTTGACAAGCACATATAACAGAAATGGGAAAACAAATAACCATCACCTACACAAAGGATTCCTCCTCGATAATTCTGGATAATACTCCAATCACCACAATTACCTCCCTAGGATAACACCCATCATCAATCAAAAGTTCAACAATAGCTAGTCAAATCCACCATTGGTCTAAATCACAACTAACCACATAATCAACCATATAGACTCTGTGCTCAAAGGCCTTGACATGAAATCTCCTAACAATCTACAAAATATTATATAATTAAAGACAGGTCTAACTACTAAGTTAGGAAAATCTAGCTTACCTGGATGCCAAGCACTGCAGAAGAACGCTGAACACAGGCTTTTGGCTCCGTGTAGGTAAATTCTGACGAACGTAGACCAAAACTCATTGGGTTTTAACCTTCCTTATGCTGAAATCTCTTTCCTCCATGATTCCCAATATAAGAGTGGTTTAAGTGAATTTATGGAGCAACTCTCACCTATTTTCTTCATGAAAAGTGGGAGGAAAAAGAAAAGACATCCTTTTATCTAGGGCCTGATTCCGTCAACGCCGCTATAGAAGCCATGTATGTGCTATAGCGGTGTTACCATATCGGAAGGCTTCCCGTTATGGTTGTTGATATCAGTCTGCATCAATTAAAATTTAACAAAATCATCGTGTACCCCAATTTTAAATTGGCAACGCATTTTCAAGAATTTTGGAATTCCACACGAGATGCCTTTGAGTAACGACGGTTCAGGTCTTTATAATAGAAACTAATTTACCTATCATTCTTCTTCGAATGAATATCAGGGTAGAAAGGAAAACAAACCAGTAGCGGAAGATTATCGCCTAATCTTTACAATGCCACGAAGAAACTCAACCCTACACAAATCACTTGACACTACAACATTCCCAAGTACCCAAGGGTAAAGGGAAAGAAAAATTCAACTAACGAAGTTGTCTAATTGGTTTGCCCCCACCCACTGAGCTGGACCCCCTATAGCGGGTCTATTGCCGCTATATCGACTACCCAATCACTATAGCGGCTGGTCAAGAATCAGAAATGGTATTAAGAGGGAGGGGAATGGTTTTTATTCCCAATTCTCTCCACTCTCTCAAACTCATCCTTTTTCTCTCTTGATTGCTCCATTTCAAATGTCAAAACTAAGGTAACAATTATGCTTTCTACTCTTATTAATTCATTACATACATAATGACTATTGCATGCTACAAATTGATATGGTAAAATGGAGTTTTGGGTTTGAAATTTGAATTTTTCACTTGATTGATGAAAATTGTTGGAGCATGGAGCTTCCCCTTAAGTTTACAATGATACTACTATGTTCTAGGTGTAAGGATTACATAAATTAGGGCTGAAAATGGGTCCAAAATAGCTGGGAAATTGAAAGATTTTTCTTGGTTAGCAATTTAGATTAAGGCATGATTTAGGAGTTAGAATGTCCGGATTCTTGCATATTTAGGTAGCAAGGTACTTTAAGAATACTGATCTACAATAAAATTGGTAAAAATAGGACTTTTAGGTCAAGGGGCACCATTGATGTACCCCTTAGAGGTTGGGGATGATGAATGCTGCTCTAGCAATCTTGCACCTCGCTATAGCGGATAGGTTTCCATTATGGCGACCCTGTTATAGCTGGATGCCATGGGGTATAGCGAGAGGCTGTAGGCATTAGCCTCCTACTTCGGTCGAAAGATGGATATTTCTTTTGAAAGCCCTTCTTAAAAGATTTTGTTGTTTATAAGCCGACTATTCTTGTAATTGTAGGTTCAATCAATCAAGTGGTTGCAAACCAGGGGTAAAACTGTCCTTATATGAGGTTCCTCGATGAAGCTTGTCAGGAGCGGTTAATAGACTAGTGGACCATGGGCTTCCATTTTGAGAGGGATTTCCACATATGGAGAGTTGAGGAGAAGGCACCAGCTTTCTACAATCGGATCCAAGAGTTCGGCTGGGGTCTACTGGTCAAGGCTTCTCATGTTTCCTATTTTTGTTGGGTTAGAGAATTCTATGTCCTACTCCCGATGGTCCTTTCAAATTCTTGACAGCCTTCTCTTTGTATCTAAGGTGTGCAAGTCCTCGTGGATGTTTAGAAAGTGAATAAGGTCTTGGGTGTGCCAAACATTCCCAACAATGAATTTGAGGCCAAGCTAAAGGAGATGGATATGAGGTGGGACGAGACTTACTGGTCTAAGTGGAATACCGAAGTAAGGTCTAATCACCCACTATTGAGGACATTATTAATGTTTATTTCTCTGTAGATGCAAGGAGGTGGCTGGCACTAGTAGGCTAGAAGATGCATCCATCAAGCAACCTTACTGATGTGACTTATCCCTAGGTTATGGTGGTGTCGTACACTCTTAGGGGGATTTAGATGAATGTGGTGGCACATAAAATGTATGAATGGAAGGACTTTTCTGGGGTAGCAAAAAGGGCCTGTCCCTTCTTGGGCTGGTGTCTGCTATTTATAGACAGGTTGGGGTACTTGAGGATGACAGTGACATAGTAGTGGAGATATACCCCCAATTCAACCCCCTATTAGTGATGAAGCTACCTGCCACAGAGCGGAATAGAAGGAGAGTAGGTGAGGCAAAGAGCAGCCATGACACATCAGTTTCAGGCGAGGAGGATAGTTCCGATGCTGAGGCTAATGATGAACCTCCCTCCCAGAACCAACACTTACTTCGGCAGCCTTATGGAGAGGGACTTGGCCGCTGTCCTGAGATCCATGAGAGGTGCCACAGCTCCAGTCCCACTGCCCAGGAGAAAGAGATGTTCCTCAGGCAACTGGCTTTAGAGAGAAAGAAGAACCTTGAGCGGGAACACCTAATAGCCATGATGTTGAAGTCTATCAAGGTTATCTTTACCAGAATTGGCCTCCAGCATGAGATCCTCCACTCACACTAGAGCCTTTTTGGGAGTTCCCATTCATGAAGGAGAAGTGGACAGACGAGCGGGCCTAGAGGATTTTGAGTCTGATTAGGAAAGCCCTATTGAAGATAAGGAAAGCTGTGGGCAAGGAACATGTTGAACAACGTGGTACAATCAACTTGTATAATTGTTAACTGTTAAAGGAGTTAGATTCACACTAGTACCGGCTACTGTGTTAGCTGAAGTTAACTAGGCTACTATGTCTTGTGTTAACTAAAGTCGACTAGGATATGTTATAATTGTAATAGTAGTAGTCAACCTCTACTCTTGTAAATTGTGTATTTCTATTGTAGTAGAACTCCAAGTGTAGAAAGCTTAGGACTGTATATTTCACTTCTATATAAGGAGCATGCACTCAACAGTTTAACAAATCAATACAATCCTTGATTTCTTTTATTCTACGTGGTATCAGAGGGCATAAGTTCTTCCACTCTCTAAGTATTGAATCTAAAAACAAAAATAATCACACGTTCAACTGCAATGGCCCCCTATACCAGTACTCTGTCCACCTCCTACCTTAACCATCTCATTGCCTCTTGTTCCATTAAACTTAAGCCAACAAACTATCTCATATGGAGGACACAAATGATGCAGTTGGCTCACGTGATGAAACTAACTTACCTCATCCCATAGAGCCAATTAAAAGTAGTTGTTCCATTGGAGAGGTTTTTGAGAAAGTTGTAGTTGTTGAGAAGGATGCAGAAGATAGTGGTAAAATTGATTTCTGGGAGGAGACAGTTATGAGAAGGATGTAGAAGATAGTGGCATCATTGATGATTAGGAGTAGAAAGATGTATTGCTAAGGAGTTGGATCTTAGGCACTTTGACAGAAGAAAGCATGTACCTGATTATGGCTGCTCAACTACCAAGGAGATGTGGGAATGCTTAGAAGAAGCCTATCTTCAAGCAACAAAAGATAAGGAGTTTCAGCTCAAACAACAACTACAAAGTGTTAGGCTAGGAACCAAGAAGATTGATGAATACATTAAGGAATTCAAAGGCAAATGTGATGGCACTGCAGCCATTCACAAACCTGTGGATGAAGATTGAAAAGTAATCAATTTTGCTAGAGGTTTAGGCCTCAAGTACTAGACCTTCAGGACTGTCATGCTAGGTAAGGCACCATTTCCCACCCATTAATAAATTTATTAATGCTCTCAGGGGTTTTGATATTATAGAGGATGAAGAAGAGGTGCCACACAGAACTATAATATGACATTCTCTGCCCAAAGGGGTAGGGGAAGAGGAAACTACTCTTAAAGAAAAGGAAACAACAACTTCAACTCCAGAGGAAGAGGTTTCAAGCCTGCTGGACAAGAAACAAGTTCTCAGAACAATCAAAGTTTCCCGAGTGGAAATAAGGAAAGGAATAATACTAAGTCATATCAAATTTGTGGTAGGAATAACCATACTTCTCTTAATTATTTTTATAGTGGGACTACTCTTATCAATCTGCAGATGAACTACCACAAGCATTGGCTACTGTCAATCTGCAACATGCATCTGCTACTGATGACACTTTGTATGTGGAATCAGGAGCAAGTAGTCATATGAAACATAACTTAGGTATTCTATCAAATCTTAAAGACTAAATAGGCTAGATAAAATCATTGTTGGGAATAGATTACAATTAGACATCACACATGTTGGGAATACAATTAGATCAAGCCTGAAATTACAAGAAGTCCTTGTAGTTCCTAAGATTACTAAGAATTTATTCTCAGTTAATAAACTTCCAAAAGATAATTGTTGCACTCTTGAATATGATGAAACTAATTTTATTGTAAAGTACAAGAAGACAAAGACACTATTAGCCAAGGGATCTTAGAGGAGTGGACTCTATGCTTTAGAAGATAATAATCTCTATGCTTTAACTACTGCACACGATTGGAACACATTAAGCTACATGTGACATAGTAGATTAGAACATCCTTGTTTGAAGTGTTTAAAAGAGTTGAATAATAATAGTTGCATCAATGTTAGTATTTGGAATAAAATGCCTACTGTCTGTTCTAGTTATCACTTGGGGAAAAGTTGTAAGCTTTCATTTGGCTTTAGAAATAAAAATGAGAAGGAACCTTTATTGAAAATTAATTGTGATTTGTGGGGTCCTGCCCCTGTTGAATGCTTTCAACGTATGAGATATTATGTATTGTTTTTAGATGATCACACAAGGTATACTTGGCTTTATCCATTGAAAAAGAAGTCTAAATTTTTTGAAGTATTTGTCAAGTTTAAGAAAATGGTGGAAAAATAGTTCTCTAAAGAGATTAAGATATTCCAGTGTGATGGAGGTGGTGAGTTCATCAAAACAGACTTCATTAAACATTTGGAAGATTGTGGTATTGTTAGACATATTTCATGTCCTAACACACCTGAACAAAATAGAGTTTCAGAAATAAAACATAGGCATATTGTTGAGACTGGCTTAAATCTCCTACTTTATGCTAATATTCCTTTGATTCTATAGGTTGAGGCTTTTCTCACTACAGTGATTCTCATTAGTAGATTGCCCTCCTCAGTCTTAAAGATAGTGACTCCATTTTTTAAGTTATATGGTGAGCAACCTGATTACAATTAGTTGTAGGTGTTTTCCATGTCAAGGGTAGCAATAAGTTCAGTCCAAAGACTTATCCTTGCGTGTTTATAGGATAAATCAGTCTACACAAAGGTTACAAATGTTATCATCCTTCAACAAGGAGAGTGTATGTGTCCAGACATGTTGTCTTTGACGAAAACACATTACCTTTTGTGTCTTCAAGTCAAACTCGGACTAACATTGATGTCTCACCTCATTTGGCTACTTTTGTTGAATTTTTTCTAAATTGCAGGCACATAATGATCCTAATTTAGGGGAAGTGTAGGTTGTTGCAAATACACAAGTTGTTGTTGATAATGTTACTGAACATATAATAACACTTGTACCTCTTGATGATGATAGTGCTACTGACTTCTCAGATGCAGGATCAGATAATGGAAGTAAGGAGGAAGTTGAAAGTGCTAGTCCAGATAGTGGTGGTTAGGTTGCAGGTTCAGGTTCAGGATGTGGTAGTGATAAATAGGTTGAAGGTATCGGCCTAGATAGTAGTGGTCCATCATACCCCCTTTTTCTGTGACTAGCCCACAAGGGATACATCTAGAAGTTAACCTTTCAATGTGAAATATGGTTGAGAACCAACTATCAGTAGATACTATACTGCAACTAGCTGCCTCAATTGATTCACCTCCTACACAACAAGGGCATCACATGATGACCAGACACAAGGTAAAGGAACATCACCTATCACTTGTTGCTAACAACACAGAAGAAATTTTGAGGGAACAGAAAACTACTAAGGAAGCACTAAACTCACCTCATTGGCTTGCAGCTATGCTGGAGGAAATCAATGCTTTACATAGAAATAAGATATGGATATTGGTGCCCAAATCTGCTGGTATAAACTTAGTTGGTTCAAAATGGGTGTTCAAGACCAAGTTGAAGGCCAATGGAACAGTAGACAGATACAAAGCTAGACTTGTGTCCAGGGGTTTCTTATAGCTTGAAGGGATAGATTTTGAAGAAAGTTTTAGCCCTGTGGTTAAGGCCACAACTATTAGGGTGGTTCTATCCATTGTTGTCAGCTTTAAGTGGAAAATAAGCAGCTAGATGTCAAAAATGTATTGCTCCATGGTTTCTTGCAAGAGGTGGTATATATGAGTCAACCTCCTGGATTTATTGATCCTAGGTATCCTCAGCATGTTTGTCTACTGAAAAGGGCACTGTATGGTCTTAAACAGGCACCAAGAGCTTCGTTTTTATAGGTTTAGCATGCATCTCCTACATTTTGGTTTCATTTGTAGTAAGATAGATCCCTCCTTGTTCACTTTGCAAACTCACAAAGGTATCATATTCCCCTTGTTATGCATAGATGACATTATTGTGATAGGATGTAATCCATCACATGTCTCAGAGGTTGTTCTGCAACATGGAAAAGAATTTGCTATGAAAGATCTTGGTACTTCACACTTCTTGCAGGAGTGAAGGTCAAGTATTTTGAAGGAGAAATTCATTTGAGTCAGGGTTGGGAGTGGAGGTCAAATATTTTGAAGGAGGAATTCACTTGAGTCAGGGTATGTATACTGCTGAGTTATTGTACAAGACATATATGACATTGGCAAAGGCTGTAGCTACTTCTTTGGCTCAAAAACATGGTTTACATGAAGCTGTGGGAAGCGTTGTAGATGCCTCTTTCTACAAAATGATAGTAAGGAGTCTTCGTTATTTGACACTCACAAGACGTTATATCACTCATGTAGTGAATCTATCAAGTCAGGTTATGCAAAGTCCTAATATTGAACACCTCAAGGAGTCAAAAGGATTCTCAAGTACATCAAAGGTACCCTAAACTTTGGACTCAGAATTATTTCACAATCATCTTGCTGCTTGTATGGATATTCAGATGTTGATTGGGGAGGATGCACCACTACTAGGAGTTCCGCTATAGGCTATACCATTTACCTGGGTGCAAACTATATTTCATGGACTTCCAAGAAACAGAGCACAGTTGCAAGATCAAATGCTGAAGCTGAGTATAGAGCACTAGCCTCTACTGCAGTGGAAATGACATGGATCACATATCTACTTCATGATCTTGAAGTGTATCTCAAGTCAGTCCCTATACTGTATTATGATAACTTGAGTGTATGATAGTGAATCCAGTTATGCATGCTAGAACCAAACATATAGAAATGTACTATCATTTTGTTCGAGAAAAGGTGGCCAGAGGTCACCTTTTTACTCAGTTTGTGAGGTACAAGGATCTGCTAGCTAAAATTCATACAAAATCACTGACAAAGCAAGTCTTTGCTAGGTTTAAGAGCAAGGTAGGAGTAACTGTTCTTCCACTCACTAGGTTGAGGGTAAGTGTTGAAGATAAAGAAAGTTGCAGACAAGGATTAAGTTGAACAATGTGGTACAATCAACGTGTACAAGTGTTAACAATTAAAGAGATTTAAATCCACACTAAGACTGGGCTACTGTGTCAGATGAAGTTGACTAGGCTACTATATCTTGTATTAGTTGAAGTCGACTAGGATAAGTTATTATTGTAGAAGTAGTAGTCAACCTTTACTCTTGTAAGTTGTGTATTTGTATTGTAGTAGAACTCTAAGTGTAGCAAGCCTAGGACTCTACAATTCACTTGTATATAAGGAGCATGTACTCGATAGTTTAATAAATCAATACAATCCTTGATTTCTCTTATTATTTATGTGAGAATTCTACAATTCCCCTGGATATGTTAAAGGTTGTTTTGGGTTATCCCCATTTGGGCATGAAGACATTTTTTCTACTTTCCTTTTTTTTTGGTAGCACACAGATGCTCTTTTTTAACTTCTTAATCACCGGTAATACATGCAATGGTTGTTTTGGACACATTTCTATCGTTTCCACATTGATATGAACTGGAACTAGTGATTTAAACACCCAGTAATGATAGGTGAAAGAAGGAGAAAACAGGGATTGGATTTTGCCTCACCCTACCTGCTATAGAGACTGACATGCCGCTATAGCGGTAAAACTCCCAATATCATACTAGAATATCCCTTTTTCAACATGGCTCCCAACCAATCCCGACTATTCTGAAACCGAGGTTTCCATACAGTCAAAATTTATCACTAAACCATTACACATAATCAAGTTATGAATTTTTCCCTATCCACAATATCATAAAAATACAAGCAATTACACTTCCCACATATGCTGATATTCAGGCAATACAATGCACACAGTAACTATCATCACACTTTATCATGAAATTAATCAGGTTCATTATATTCTAGTCACATAATGGATGATCACTAACCAATTGTGCATGCATTTACATGACCTTTAAGACCTCCCAATTAGAACCTTCCCGGTTCCAACTTTCATTGCTTATGTCCCTTTCGCTCCAACACCGACATCTAGTTTACTTTATCGAGATACCAATTAAAATCCAGAGATACCAATTGAACTCAATCCATACAAAAAGTGATAGACCACACTAAAGGAGTGAAGAAGTGAGAGGACTTCCTAGAATGCTTCATTGCCCCCTGAAAATTACATGTGAACGTCAACACACTAATCCTTAGAACTTTTTTCGACATTTGCTCCTGTAATAGAAGACCGGTAATCTGGGCTTCGATATCAAATTGGCATGACATAAACCCATCTGGTAGTGCAGGTACCTACTCTAACACTAGATAGGAGAACCCTTACCTGTAGACTGGAACATTAAATGCACAAGTGAACAAACCATAAGATAACACCCTATTTACATATAAAAATACCTTTAACTTAATTTTTTTTAAAGATAGTTTCTTTGTAAAAAAATATATGAAAACCCTTTCCAAAGAACTAATCTAAACAGGTACAAGAGCTTCTGAGAGTACATGGTATAAAAGAAATAAGACACAACTCCCATTGTAAGGAAAGATGGGTAGAAACTGTCAAAGGTCATCACTGTCTTCACATATGAAACATTATTGAACCCTACAACTAGACTATGCCAAGTGGCATAGCAAGAGTAGAGTCAATACAAACAACACGTACTGGTAGGCATCATCGGTCGACCCAAATCCACCACATAATATTATGCAAATAATCAAGAAAAATGAAACTTAAAGATACAATTAAGACACCAATCCTTAAATCACCACCCTACTACAATCAGTAATACTTGGAACTCATATGCTTTATTACCCACCACTTTCTGCTGTTAACTCCACCATCTTGTCCTTGTCACCGTCATATCAGATCCTAACCTAATCCTTATAACACGTTCATATTTTCCAAATGCAATACACTAGTAACACTGTTAACCACTTTAATATTCTCCCTCAAGCTTTCATGCCAATACCGTAGCCCTTGACCTATTTTACAAGCCACGTGCAAGGTTCTTACTAAGTCACCTTAACTCAAATATCTCATATCCGATATGTCCCAGACCACCTAGACTGACCATACAATGCAAACTAGTAAATAGGCCACCTCCCAGTCAATACCCTAACTTAATGATGCTTCAGTTATACAAAATATGAATAGGTAACCACAACTTAATAAATCAGATTCATACAATTATAAACACCAACACAACATAGCCTGGACTTCCATTCCCCACCCTCAGTTGATATTCACAATAAACATGAACGACCACACTACAACAAAATAATCTGGTTCTCTTATGGAACCCATACACACAACAGTTAGTGTACTAATGAGGTACCCATTCCTATTGTTAGTGTACCAGTGTGGTACCCATTCTCATTGTTAGTGTACTGGTGTTGTACACCTTCCCATTATTAGTGTACCAGTGTGGTACCCTCTCCAATAATAGTATGTAACAGTGCTGCGCAGATGTAGGCATCAATTTTAAAAGATGGGTCAATGTGATTGCTCAATAACCTTAATTATCCATTGATACGTTGGGTCAATCTCAAACACATTATATTTCTCAATCATAATTTGCTTATCACTTGAATTTCTCTCAGACATTCTCATGTATAGTCAATTAGACAATCCAAATCCTAGACATGAATCTTCTCTCTCGAGCAAGACTAGCATTTAGAGGTGAAATCCCAAATCTCTTTCTCAAGCAAATAAAGGATTTCCAACTAATATGCAAGCATCAAATCAATTACCCACTTCAAATATTTTTTCTCAAGCAATATATGAAGATCTAAAGCTAGAACTAAGTTTGCAACTTCAGTTCATAAATTAAACATATGATAATCAAATTGAATCCATGGAAATCAAAGCAACACAAAGAAATACACATTATCCCACCAATTTAATCAAAGCCTAACTTTATTTGCACACCCATAGAATAGGGCTTTTTGCCTTTCATATTAGACATCACTCCCCCGTGGTTGGCTAACAGGGTGAAGATTGAGAAGAAGGATATCAATATAGTGGTTCGTTTCTTGTTTGGGTTCATTAGTAGCAATCTAATGCCATCACCGAATTAGTCGATCATGCGCCACCCGAAGGCAGTATTGGTGGGTACAATTATTGATTAGGAAAAGGTGCATGTGAGCTAGATTATTGAGGAGGAGATGCTCATGCAGGCTAGGCAAGAACAAATTTCACTTTCCTTCTCCATTTTGATTACTCAGCTATGCGAGTCGGCTGGAGTCCCATTCAGAGAGAGGACTGATGTTAAAGTTACCCCTGCTTCATCCAATGATATTCGGAGGATTGAGGTTGACTATTTGAGAGATGAAGTGGCCAGAAGGAAGCTGCCACCACCTGACACCACATCGGTAGTAGACCCTACTACCTTAGAGTCAGACGCTGCTCATCCTTCTCCTACTATGGAGCCCTCAGGAGTCTCTCCTCCTCCATCTAGTTCTTTTGGGTCTGCTACTCCCCTACCCTGTTGCACCTCCCCTAACATCCCAGCCTTCATTGACACAGGCCTTTATACACCGAATGGGAAACCTTGCCTATTCAACGGATGTTAGGGCATCTCACCTAGAGAGGGAGGTGCCTAAGATGATTACCGCGGCTATTAAGGCTGCCATGTTTATTGTGTGGGCTGAGATTGTCAACTATCGAGCGACATTGGATTCTTATGGGGAGAGGCTGGATAACCTCATCGCTCAAGTTAAGGAACGTGAGAAGAGTGAGAGTAGTTCTACTGTGTTGACTGAGTTTAGGGGTGATATCGATATTTAGAGTGTCGATGTGGACCGGTTGAAAACCATAGATATTTCTATGTTGTAGGGTGAGGTACCCTTTCTAGAGATGCCCGTAGCTGTGCCTCTGATCGATATTAGAGGAGATGGACCTTTCAGGACAATTGAGTAGCCAGTTGTTAGTGAGTTTGATCAGATGGAAGATGAGATCAATTATGAGTCAACTATTGAGACTGACGAGGATGAGTTTGTGAGCGTTGATGAGCAGATAAGTGCAGAGGCCTTAGCAGAGTTACAGAGTATGGAGGATTCGATAGTGCATGCTACTTTGGAGATATCTCATCTGGAGACCTCTATGATTTGCACTAGTGGGGTCTTTCATTCAGATTCCACTCATCCTCCTCCTGATTTATCGAGAACTGATGCCCCGGTTGATGCTACACTGCTGCCTCTTCCTCTAGATATGCCGGTTACTGATGCCCGAGTTGATACTAATCCCTCAAGGCCACATGATCAGATTTCTTCACAGGCATAGCCTGACATGGGGACTTTTCACCCATTTCACTCCCATACTTTTATTTTAGCATTGAAGACACTACTAGTTTCTTTTTGGTGGGTTGAGGGCATCTGTGCCTATTCCCCTTTGTTTATTGTATTTTTTTTTATCTTAGTTGTATTTTGATACTTTAATATTTTGGTTTTATTACCTTTGGATGGTTTTGGTTCCATTTTCATCTCTCTATCAATTGCCCCGTGATTTTTGGATTAGTGAAATGATTGATGTTGATTGATGTTTCTTGTGTGTTCATTGTTGATATTCGAGGATTGATTTTGTCCAATATTGATTTCTTGGATAGTGCTATTGATGATAAATATGTTTTTTGTGGTTGTGTTGCAAGAGGAAATTGGCATTGCTTTACTCTTGAATGATCTTTTAGAATCTTGTGTTGACCAGTTGCGTATTGATGTGAGCCTTGCAATGACCATTGTATGCAAGGTTCTTAATTTTGTAGACTTGTGTAAAATGATTGTGTTTGAAGTGTCGTGTGTAGTGAGATCCTACTTGAAAGCATGCTTGTAATTCCTAGAATTTGCCTTGTTAGTCTAATTATTTAGCCTTGGTGAATGCAAGAGATGATCTTGGGCACAAATTTTGAGAGAGAACCCATATTTTCATACCTTTTGTTACTACCTTGTGAGGGTGTGCAACCATCTTGGGACCATTTGAGCCTATACCATTTGTTGTCAGTCTCATTGAAGCTTCTTGAACCAAATATGTCCCTAACTTCTCACCCATAAATCCTTTTCTAAGCATTAGTTTGTTTGAATAGCCAACTTAGGCCAAAAACCTAAGTTGGGGGTGTGGAAAGGAAAGAGGATAGAAAGCCAAGTAAAAAAAGATGAAAGAAAATGAGACTCAATCTTGATGTTTGTGGCAAAAATAAGGAACCCCACCGAATAAAAAAAATATATATGATGAGCAAAAGCATGGGAATGAATTGAAAAAGAAAGACTTGATGAAATAAAAGGGGTTTCAAATGAGTTGAATGAAAAATTGGGGATTGAGACTCCTAATTAGAAGTATGAGAAGAACTTGAGATAAGAGGTAAAGATGAGTACAACAATGCTTTCAAAAGATGAAATTACTGAGCCAAATTGACCATACATTTACCCTCAGCCCATTACAAGCCTGAAAAGACCCTTGAGATCTTGCTTAAATCGGGTTGTGTGATGATTGGAAAATATGGGCTAGACACCGGATTCCATGTTGATAGATAACATTGTCCATATTTTCCAATCATCACATCACCTAGTTTTAGCAAGATCTCAAGGGTCTTTTTCCGGCTTGTAATGGGGCTTGAGGGTAAAGGTATGGTCAATTTGGCTTAGTGACATTACCTTTTCAAAGCATTGATGTTTTCAACTTCACCTCTTCTCATGGTCTTTCTCATTTTGACCAAGAGACTCAACTCAAGTAATGCACCATATTTATTTCTTATTCAATTCATTTGAAGCCCAATTTTATTCCCTCATGCCACTAAGATAGTCAACGCATTACCTTTGCACACATTCTTTTCTCTCTTATTTTTTTATAGGGAGGGTTTCCCACTTTTTCCAACTTTTTGTCAAAGAGTCTCCTATTTCTTTATTTTTCACTTAAGATACTTTCTTCTTCCTTACTACATCCCCAACTTAGGATTTTGTCCTAAGTTGGTCATTCAAACAAATTAATGCTTCAAAAAGGATTTATAGGTGAGAAGGTAGGGATGTTTTTGGTTCAAGAGGTTTCAACAAGGTTGACAACAAACGACTTAGGCTCAAATGGTGCCAAGGTGGTTAGTGGTTACACACCCTTAAAAGGTAGTCAAAAAATAGGTATGAAGATTTAATCTCACTCTCAAAACTTGTGCCCAAGATCATTTCTTGCATTCACCAAAGCATAAACAAATAAACCAATAAGGAAAATTCTAGGAATATAAACACATGCTTACAAGTAAGACCTGACTAGACAAGGCACTTCAAACACAATCATTGTGCACAACTCTACAAAATTAAGCTTGTGTGCAATGTTCATTGCAAGACTCACATCAATACACGACTAGTCATTACAAGATGCTAGAAGATCATGCAAGAGTAGTGCAACATGAATTACCTCAAAACATCAACACAAAAATATCTCTCATCAAAAGAACTATCCAAGACATCGATATTGATCATGATCGATACTTGAAGGACAACAATGAGTGCACAAAATCTTTAATCATTTCAAATTACCACAACCTTTCCAAAATCTCAGGGCAATTGATAGACAAGAGAAAATGACCATTTACTCATATATCAAAACCAAAAGCCAAAAAATGTATTCAAAAGATAATATCAAATACAACCTAAATATCAAATAAAAACAAATACAATTAAAAGGGGATAGGCAAATGACCTCACCCCACAAAAAGTAAAATGTACTGTCCTCAATGTGGAAATAAAGTGTAGAAATAAAGTTGATGAGAAATCCCCCTAGCAGGCTATGCCTGTGATGAACTCTGATCCTGTGGCTCCACTAGGGTAGCATCAATCTGGGCATCAGTGCCCGATGCATTTGGAAGAGGGGTAGAGTTTGAAGGACAGATTCCAATTGGACCAATATCAGAGGTCTCTTGAAGTGATCGTTCCAAGGTAGCATGCAAGATATAGTCCTCCAAACTCTGTAGCTCTGTAATAGCTTTTGCACTCAGCAGCTTATCCTCACCAAACTCTCCTCATCTGTCTCCGAAGTGGACTCCTCATCATCGCCAACATCAGCCTCTCTCTCAGTCTCAACTGGAGTCACATCTACTTTAGGCATGGTAGGAGGCTCAGATGCTGGCATCTTGGGTAGGGGTACCTCACCATATAGCATGGAGATGTCTATGGATTTAAGTTGATCCACATCCTTTCTCAGCCTTGCCAAATAAGCTTTTAAGGCTATCAACTTCGGAGATGCACTCTCAATTTTTTCACGCTCCTCAACCCAAACGGTGAGGGTCTGTAGTCTCAGCCCATTATCAGTCAAAAAAACTTGCTGCTCAGCCAACTTAGTTTGCATACGGGCCATGGAAGCCTAACAATTGCATCAATGTTATCGGACATCTCCTTCTCTAGATGAGAAGCCCCACCCTAACATTCATTGAGTGGGCTATGCTCCCCATCTGATAAATAAGAGCCTGTGCCAACGAGGGCTGAGATGTAGGGGCATGTATAGCTAGAGGCAGAGTGATACCTGAAGGCTCCATAGTAGGAGTGGGATGAGCAGGGTCTGACTCTAAGGTAGCTGGATCTACTACTAGTATGGTGTCAGCTGGAGGTGGCTTCCTACTTGCCGCGTCATCCTAAAGATAGTTTGCCTTGATCCTCTGGATGTAACTAGAGGAGGCCGAGGTGACCTTACGTCAGTAAACTCTCTAAATTTTACCCCTGCCAACTCACATAGCCGAGTGATCAACACCGGGAAAGGTAAGGATGTTTGTTTTAACCTCGCTCCCATGAACATCTCTTCCTCGATGATGCTCCCCATGCATAACTACACCACTAGCACTGCCTTGGGTTGTCGAAGGATTGGTTTATTTTGAGAGGACATCAAGTTACTACATATGAACCTGAACCAATGCCTCGCAACCATGCTTAGGCCCTTTTTCTCAATGTTCACCCCATCCACAATCCATAGGGGAGTAGCATCAGCAAGCAAAGGGGCTAACCAACCCCTCAATTGATTGAGAGTGTATTTCATCCTCTCCTTGAAAGTTGAAGGGTCATTCCTCCCATAACCCAACATTTCATTGATTGTTCCAGCCCCACATTGAACCATTTTGCCTCAGACTTCTACCTCCTCGAATGGCCTCCATATGACTCCCTTTCTTTTCTCTGGGAGTTCATTAACGTAGGCCTCATAAAACTCTCTTACACAGGCAGGGATATAGGTTTTTGGCCCCGGGTGAATTGTTCAAAATTGTGGAATTTTATGGTGTTCCACACCTTTGGGTTGTCACTCATAACCCCATCGGCATACAATCTCATCTTCTCCAGAATGGTTTTCAACCTTGCAACCTTTGATCTGTTCATGGCCTGGGAAGAAATAATTACAAGCACCCTCAAGATCACATTGGCAGTTGGGTCTCTCATAAGTTTGGAGTAGATTGCGCTCCTCTTCTTCTATGGAATTTAAGAGGCTGCTTGATTTTGATATGGTGTAGTTGAACCCTCAATTTTGGTTTCCACTTCTTGCTCTCCATCATTCCATGAGTAGTTGAGTGGATCGCCATCAAATTTGGAGGAGGAGGATTTATTTTTATCAATTAATTGTCTTTTCCCTCCCTATGTTTAGGGAAGTACCAGTGGCCTTTTTTCTTTGGTTCTTGCTCACACATTGAGAAGTACGTGGAGCATCCTGTTGTTGCTCAGTTGGCTCTATAATTACCACCCTCTTTTGTTTCTTTTGGGGAGGTGGATGAGGAGAATCTAAAGAATTGTTCCTCATGGATACCAGGAGTTTAAGTCTAGCCATACCTGCAAAGCACAACAATCCACAACATAGATTGGGTGAAGGGTTAGTTGGAAATTAATCAAAAAGAAAACTCAGTAAAAACATGTTATGGTGCTCACCAACCAAGTCAGTGAGTCACCGAACAAATTCGGGAAGCTTGAAGGAGCTCGCCGAAAGTGAAATTGGCCAACCAGGTAAAAATGAAACACAATGGGCGAGGTTATCACCAACTCGGTGACTCATTGAGTTGGTTCGGTGAGATGAAAGGAGCTCACCAAAAGTGATAGAACTCTGACTTATAATTTTTCAAATAAAGGGCGAGCTGGGGCCAACTCGGTGACTCACCGATCCACTTTGGCGAGCCCGATGGAGCTCACCAAACTGGAAATTGTCAACTCCTCACCCAATATTTCAAGTTTTGCATAATTTCCAAGAAATGAACAACACTCGCACCTAACTAGCATCAAAATAAGGCTACCCATCACATCAATATACCTCAGGTACTCTGACTTCTCCCAAAAATCACTAAAGAAATGACAAATTAACGTTTTGCCCTGAAGAATGACATCACCTAATCTATCATTGGGAAAATTCAAGTCTATTTGCCAATTATTGGCTAATTAGACTTCACCCACATCAAATACAATCAAAACCTATATCATTTCAAGATTAACATTCAAATAGCAACTATCAACAACTAATTTCAACACATTGGGCATAAGCCAACAAGTAATACTCATGGGAAATAAATTTTATCGCATTTAAACATAAATCGACATGTACAACACATCTAATCATGAAAATCCCTACTCAAGATATCATGAATTACACAATGCTATGAAAAACAAGAATCTAAATCAAAAACCAACCTTAGAAGCAAGAGAAGAAAGCAAGCAAAAAGGACTAGGGTTTGGGGTAGCTTTAATCTATAAATACGCACTCTAGCAAGGCAAGATTCTAGCAACAAGGTATTCATAGTACTAAAGACTATGTATTGAAAGTTTAGAAACTGTAAAAATCTCAAAATTTCAAAAGATCAACATTTAAAGGGTTAAAGGTCCTTGGTGTTCTGGCTTCAGGCACGTTCGGTATGCTGCAACTAACATCGCCGAATGTGTGGGGCGAGTCACCAAAGAAGATCTAACTTGCCAACTAAGCTTGCACAAATGTCCCAATGTGGAGTTCAACTCAGTGTTCCCGATGCTACTCACAAAATAAAACTTGGTGAATTGCCAAATCAAACTTGACTAATCGCCAAATAGGTATCTACTTGTCAAAGTTGACAGAACCTTTTTTTTTACATTTTGGAGCTGAAAAGGTGAGAATGTATATGCTCGCCAAAACAACTCGGTGCATCGCTGAATGGGCATTCCTTTTTCCAAATCTTTCTTTTCACTTTTGGACTTCACTTTCACCTGCACATTCAACACACGTTATTGAAAAATATTTAAAACTTGGATTGCCTCCCAAGAAGCACCTTATTTAATGTCATGGAACGATGTGGTCATATTTTCAAACGTCATTCTTCAGGCTGGCAACAATGTCGCTAGGTAAACATCCTCTTGACCTCGGATTCAAATGAGTTTAAATTTGGCACATCTGGGCCTCAAGATGCTTAATTGACGCTGAGTGAGAAGTCACGATTTGAGTCAAGGTGGAGAAATCAGTCTTCAATTCTTTTAACACCTTGTAAGACCCCTCAACTTTATTAAAAATCATTGCTAACAAATCTCCGGTCCAAAAGTTTTTCGAATCCGCTTGTTCCTTTGGTTTGGGATGATAATGAGGAGGCATATATCTATCTTTGTCACCTTCACGCTCCCTCCAGATTGTTCCTCTATGACGCCAATCCTTTCCACGGTCTCCCCAACTATTATCTCGATCTTTGTTCCAACCTTGGTTCCTACCCGGCCTTGGGTGGCTTGGGCAAGAACCCCCTATTTGATTCTTGAAGAATTGAACTTCCTCTTCATACATGGCATTAAATTTAGCATTCTCGGGTCTCAACCCAGTACTAGCACCAACAACATTCACCAACTTGAATCCACCTCGATGACATGCTTTCACAACAAATTAGTTGGGTCATCATTTTAGCCATGTTCTCATCATGCTCTTGGGTCTTCTCTAGTTGCTCTTTTGTCAAACCCAGATTGAGGGGAGACACTTGATCTTCCTTTGTGTTTCATGCACGGTTGATTTCTGTCATCTTATCAAGCAATACTGAAGCAAGTTTAAATGATTGTCTCATGATTCCCCTCTCATGAGTTGAACAGCTATCCCTTTATTCATAGTATCAAGGCTCCGGTAGAAATATTGCAACAACACTTTATCCGGCAACTTGTGATTAGGGCATTGTAGTACTAACTTTTGGAATTTCATGGATAGGTTCACCTTCAATTCTCTTAAAATTTTGGATGTTGTCCCTATGCTTCACCATCCCCGAAAGAGGAAAAATCCTCTTAAAGAACACCTCAGTTAACTCATCCCAAGTAGTGATCGAGTTCCTTGGTAGTTCAGCCAACCATTTTGAAGCCTCTTCCATCAAAGAAAAAGGAAAAAGCCTCAATTGAATGGACTCTTGGGTGATATTCTTGAAAGTGAATGGACCCCATACATCCACAAAGTTGCGAATGTGCTCATGGGGATCCTCATGAGCTACATCCCAAACATTCCTTTTATTTGAAGCAGTTGAAGCATAGTTTCAATTACATGAAATATAGCATTCCTTTCAGCTGGGGGTAACCGGATAGCTCCCTTACTTCCTATAGCATTGAAATTCACATCATCTAAATTTCCCTCATCATCATTCTTCCCATGTTGGCTAGCATTATTATTCCCAATGACACTCATGTCGTCACCTAAAAAGAGAGAAATAATAAAACAAATAATAAGAATGTTATACCACAATAAATTAGTTTACAAAAATACTTTACTAAAAGAATTTTAAGAACCACTCCCCAGTAGCGCCACCATTCTTGATAATGCTCAAATTACTTGCAAAACCATTAAACAAGTAATTGGTAATTAGCAATCTAATTACGTAATGTATGAGGTCGGGGTCGAATCTCACAGGGACTGGTATGTGAAAGAATTCAATTCCAAAGTCAATTTGTGTCCCAAATCATTGCAAGTAGATGGTAACTGATAATGCTCAAATTGCCCTCAATACAAGTTCAAAGAGTAAGCGGTTGTCATCAATAAAAATACCCAACTAAAGGTTGGAGTCGAATCCCACAAGAAACAATTTGTCAGCAATCGAAAAGACAAAGGATAAATAGATACTGGTTTGAATCTAAACAGTTATTAAATAGAAAGTGAGTTTGGTAACTAAACAAGGGATTTGGGCAAAGACAATATCAAGCAAGGGATAATTGGGATTTGGGAAATTTAGAACTCAAAATTCATTCAACGATCCATTTCCATCTCAGCACATGAAAATTAATCAAAGGTAGGTTCGATTATCATCAATCAACACTTATCTCTTTTTGGTCTTAAAGTGCTTTATAACGAAATCTCCTTTCGGTCCCAATCGTGTTCAACAACAAGAAATCCAATACCTTAATCTAAACCCCTATATATAGCAAGTTTAGCATTCAAAAAAGTAAACCTAAATTATCTCTTTTCAGTCACAAATTTAGGAATCAAACTCAAACATGATTATTAACCTAATTCTCCACTTCACGAATTCTCTTTCGAGCAACCCACAAAGATTGGAAGCTAGATTCAAGCGAGCACTCCCAAATAATAGATTAAAGAATGAGAATTAGATTAAACCCTAGTCATGAAAGCATGTAATCACATACAAAAACATTAGAATGAGCAATCAAGACCCAAATTAATTATTATTTCGAGCACAAAACCCCAATCTCAATTAGCAATTAAATCCACAATTTTAGAAATTTAAAGCAAGGAAATGAAGAAGGGAATAAAGAATTTTACTATCAAACACACAATTTTCAAATCCAAATGTGAATTATGAGGCAACTTTCCTTCAAATCTTTACCCAAATATGAACTACAATTGGAAAGATTGAAAGATAGATGAACAATGACCAATGATGAGTGTAAAAATGGTTTTGGAATTAATTTGGTGAAATTCCTAAGCTGTCCAGGTGCCAAGAAATTCACCCTTTGTAGTCACGACAACTAACTCACGCAGTCACGATGAGTAGTGCCGCGGGGTCACGCGATCGCGACCTCTGACCATGTGATCGCGAGATCTTAATTTCTTGGGCAACACATTCGCGACCTCTGCTTCACGCGGTCATGATGAGCAAACTTCTGCCAGTTCCACTTTCTTCCAACTGACCTTTTCTTGCTTCAATACAACTTCGTTTCTTCAAACATCTTCTAATCAACTCTCCATTTTATTTTCCTGCAAATATGAAGAAAACCACATTAAAAGCACAAATTATAACCTAAAGCAAGCCAAAATAACTATGAAGAAAAGCCTCAAATGAGTGGAAATCCACCACTCATCAATACCCCCAACTTAGAAACTTTGCTTGTCCTCAAGTAAAGAAAATAAAAAATAGAAGAGGCTCTCATTTGAACACACACCACAAATCAATTTTACGATATTTAACTAAGCACAAAGAAAATGGCTTCGGTTGGTACTAACAAATAGTCCACATGCAAAATTTTCACAAAATACCTTTCCTCATTCTCATGGTACATTTTCAAGAACCAAGAATAATTAAGTGACAACAACTTAAACTCAAGAAGTGACTCAACTCATTAGTTCTTTTTCATGCTCATTTGACTCAATTAGGAATTTTCAAAATCACTCCTTTATCAACTTACATGCGCTCAGAATGAAAGAAATGTCCCAACACACTCACAATGTATTTACAAGACTAGGGACAAAGATGCAAACACTCACACTCACAACAAAACATCTCATGAACACAAATGCAACACCATAGGCTTGCCCATATTTTCAATCAACATTGACTCAACTTCAGTTGGTTGGAAATCTCAAAGGACTTTTTTAAGCTTGTAATGTAGGCTTGTGGAAGGTTAGGATATCATTTCGGTACAAGTGACTATACCCTCCTTGAACTCTACTCAACAACTCATCATTCACTAAATTTTCCATTTTTCTCCATTTTTCAACTCAATGCACATTTCACAATATTTTCTTATTTTTACTCTTGATGCTCCACATGTAACCATTTTCAACCTTTGGAAGATTCAAGTCTCTTTATTAACTTTCTTTCTTTCTTTTTCAGAACTTTTTTCTTTCTTTGAAACTTTTTCCCCCATTCTCTGAATCATTTTATCAAGCACTCATGTGGTAAGCATCCCATTTATGAATTTCTCATAACACCCCCAACTTAGGCTTTTAGCCTCAAATTTCACAATTCTCTAGTTCAAGGAAGGGTTCAAAAGAGGGTTACTTTTTAAAAAAGGATAAGGTCTGTAATGTGATTGCCAAAAAAAAAAGATAAGCCTCAAAGGGGACAACTAAGGATATATTTAGTGCAAAGGTGAGATGTTAAGGCCAAGTGGACTTCAAGAACATCAAAGAAAACCTAAGATTATTTCTCCAACAAAACTCAATCAAGACCAACCGAGCAAGTTCTAGGTGACATAAGCGAATCACAAGGTATTATTCAACAACTCACCACACATGGCATGCAAATCAATTAAGATGGCTTAAAATCTTATTTTCTTTTCAAAATACAAGTGGCATCAAACATTTAAACTACTAACGAATCAGAAGTCACAAAAATAGTTGCAAGAATTTTCAGTAAATCATTCATAACATGCTTAACTTTCAAATACAAAGGAGTATGTTCAACACTTGTCACATGCAAGACTATATTCTTAGTACCAAAAATCCACAACCTCCCAAAAAGATGATGATTTTGCCCTTAAGAAAGCCGTCAACCAATCCATCATCGGGCAACCTCATGCATCTATTCGGGATCAGCTACTCATACTTCGCCACATCTAAAACCAATAAAATACTCACAAGCAATCAATGATTTTCCCTTAGGAAAGTCGTCACTCTATCCATCATCGGGCATTGCCAATCCATACTAAACAAGCCCAACAAGGGCACATCATCTACAAATCAAAATAAAATAACCCCGACAAAGACACAGTCAGATGCAAACAAATCTAAAATAAGCCCGACAAGGGAGGCACCTCCAACTGAAAATATAACTGTGTCCTCACAATACCACAATCAAAAAGAGAATATGAGGGACTCTCTACAAAGATCATTACTCATTGGATGTGCCATCGGAATCTGAAAGGACATCAGCATCAACCTCATCACCCCAGCCACAGAATTTTCAGAGTGTACTCATCATCTTGTTCAAAAACTTGCTCTTCTTCTTCTTCTTTTCATGTTCCTTCATCTTTTTCTGCCTCCTCTCCATTTTTTCTATCCTGTTCTTGAGAATCTTCTAATCCTGCACTATTGTGGAAAGGGTAAAAGTAGCACTACCTGAGGCTGACGAGCTCTCTCCTGGCCCTGTATGAAGACTCTGAGTCGACTCCTAAATCTGCAAGTGAATTCGAGTATCAAAAACCTGCATATGTTCTAATAAGTTTACTAGTGCCGCTGGTCCCTTACTTAATAACTCAATTGGAGGAGGGATAAAATCTGAACCTAGTTAAGCGGTGCCCTAAATGAATGTGCAAAATGTTGGATCCTGCACATCAATCTTTCTTTTCTTAGTCACATGCCCTAGACCCTTATTTTTCAGTGGATGGATAGGGCCTTCAGGACTCCTCATGCTATCTCCCTCACATGGCTCCACCTCATCTGTCAGGCCTAATTAAGTAATCAAATAAGGGTAAGAGAGACTATTTGTACCTTCTAATAAAACCTCTTGAATGTGTTGCACAATGATCCATCTGACATTAATAGGAATCCCCTCCATGATGGCACAAATCAAAAGTGCCCTATCAGGAGACACATCGGTCTCATTCCTTGAAGGAATCACCCTACTACAAATGATGGAAATCCAAGTCTTGGATTCAGCTATGATCTCTGAGAAGTTGATCTGGTGGTTATTCTCAATCTATTTAGGCCTATGGCCCCATGCAAGTGTGTGACAACCCACTCTTGGCCTGCTTCTCTTGCCCTTGCCGTGTGAACATCATTCTCGACATCAAGAAGACCATAGTAATTATTGATCCTCGTGGAGTCAAAACAAACTTGTTTTCCGCATAGCAAAACTACCAAGTCATTGGAGAAGTTGGTTTCAGCGGCATTGGCAAAGAACACTCGAACCACCATGTAGTTAGCCTGGATAGGCTCATCCGCAAAACACATCAATCTGCTAGCCTCCAATCGCCCATAGAAGTCTGGCATGCTCTCTTGAAGATTTATTAAGAGAAGACCCATCTTCTCTTTGATATTCTTTGTGAGGAGGTGGTCATGCAATCGATGGCATTTAGCGGACACAATCCGCTCACAATTAAAGATTTCATCTCCCATGATATTTTCTTTCATTTATTCCTCCACTTGGTTGACGGTGTCAGCCATGCTTTTGCAAATAAAGTACCTATACAAGATGCAAAAATGTCAAACAAATGCAAAGATACGTAATGCAATGTATCAAGAAATTAGGCCAAAGAAATGAGTAAAAAATAAATCGAGGGAAAGGGGGCAAAGCTACTATTTTCGGCAGTTTTCACTGTCAAGAAGATGACTCACCGCGATCACGAGCCTCACCTTTTCAAGTAATCACAGGACTAGACATCACGATCGCGTAGAACAATTCAGCCCATAAAATATTTTTCAATTTGGCATTTCATCGAACAGGTTGTGAGCAACCTGTTCCCATACCATTCTCAACCAATTTCAAGCCCCTAATTCACCCTTTTTTAAGTTAACACCCAATACAAAACAATAATCAACAACACTACTCCACAAAATCAAGTTTTCAACACCAATCATGATAAAAATGTAAGGGCGAGAATCAACCCTTTCGTAACTAACTCACCAATTTCAAGCATTGATCAAGAAGGGAGGGGAGAAGTCATACCTTAAGTGAAGAGTGAAAGATTGAAGGGAATTCATGCCAACAAATGATTGGAGCAATTTATTTTACAGGGGGAGAAGTATTTGGGACATTTTTTGGGAGTTATTTGGTAGATTGAACCTAATTTGAAACTACTGCCTTTCTAAATTCATGCGAGTCATCGTGGTTGCGACTTCGCTCCTCACGATCGTGAAAAGAAGCTATTTTACCTTTCGTGAACACAACACCAGTCACTCGCGATTGCAAACCTGAGGATTTAAAGCATCGCTATCGCCGCCAGAGGCTTTTGCGATCATGATGAGTAACTTGGTGCCAAACTTCTTGAAGCTACTGTCCATTTGGGCGATGGCAGAGCAAAAAGGGTGATCCTCCCAATTTCTTAGGCGCACCTGGGCGCCAAAAATGTACCAACTCTTATTTTTGAAGTTGTTTTTACCCCAAATGTCAATCCTAATCAATTTTATGCATTCAAACCTATTCAAAACACCACCACAAAATTTGAAATTATGAGGGTTAGTCAAAAATAAAAATCAATTCTAAAATATAAACAAAAAACTAGAAATTAAACTTATTTTGATACCGATGGGTTTCCTCCCATCAAGCGTACAATTTAATGTTGTCGTGCGACATTGCTTTTCATGATTGTTGGCCCTCAATTGAGTGACACTCTTGATTGTCCATGAACTAAAGTGTCCATAGATGATCTTCTTGGTTTTTTCTAGCAACTCTAGTATCATCACATTTATTTCAACTTCTTGGATTTTTATTGGTTTGGGTTCGTGGCAATGACCCAAGATATCCTCAATATCCACCACAATCCCTTTTGTTGTTTCCGTATTAGCTTCCAAAGTTGCGATCTCAAACTTGAGTTGGACCATCTCATAGCACCTAGCTAGGTGCAAGTCACGAAACTCCTCTTTGCTCTTTTTGACCATTGTATAAGGAGTAGCATCTACCTCTTCTCTCATTCCAACCATGGTTCTAAGAGTTGCAAGTTCAAACTCAAAGTTGGTTGCCTCATTGCACCAACTTAGGTGCATTTTGAGAAGCTTTTCCTTTGCGTGAGAAAGTTGGTGTAGGTCCTTTTCGCCCCAATTTAGCTTTTCATCCACGACCTTATAGGGCATACCACTCATAAAAATATGATCACAAAAAGCCATACAAGCAATACAAAAGAAACTAAAGACAACTATTCACAATTTAGATGGAAACAAGTAAACTAGAAATTCTAAATCAATTTAATACGCCTAATTGTTCCCCGGCAACAGTGCCATTCTTATAGCGCTCAAATTACCCTCAAAACAAGTTCAAAGAGTATGAGGTTATCGTCAATAAAAATACCCAATAAAGAGTCGGGGTCGAATTCCACAAGAAACAATTTATTGGTAATCGAAAATACAAAGGGTAAATAGTGTAACACCCCAAGCTTTCAAAGAATTTGTTTTAAAAGGCAGAACTCACCTGAAGACAATGAACTACGGGCCGTAGATGGATTGATGGGCCGCAGGTGGGGACAGTCAATGGCACTGTGAACTTTCAGGATTTCTAAGTTTCTGAACCTTGACCTACGGAATAGCAGAATGGTTCGTAGTTCAGTTGACGGGCCGTAGATGGGTTCCGTAGAGGCCTTCCAGACTTAGCCAAATTTTCAGCCCGAAATGAACTTTCTGAATCAGTTGACAGAAGAGCAGGACGGTCCGTCAATGGATGTACGGACCATAGATCCTGTCCGTCGATTGGTACCGATAGTTTTTAATTAAGGGCTTTTTGGTATTTTCCCTAATTAATTACCAATTAAGATAAGTCAGTTATACCCGTAATCTAAGACCTATAAATACTTTCTGAGCTTAATTTTATTCATTCCTAAACTCTCTTCTCAAATATTTCTCCCTCTAAAAGAAATCCTCTCTAGCTCAAGGAAGACGAAGAAGCTAAGTCCTCCATTGAAGGTCACCCAATTTCCTCCAATTTCTAGTGGGCTTTGCTAAGGTATGATAGTGTTCACCATTAGGAGTCCTCTCCTCCAATGAGCCCTTCCTCTTCTTCATAATTTTTAAAGGTCTACTCTAACCCAATTGAATTAGGGTTTTGATCAATCATTGTGGGTTCTTCAATTATGATTCCAATTGTTGATTTTATGATTCCTAGTGCACGATCTAGTGTGATAAAGTAAATTAGTGCACGAATTAGCGTAAATTACATGATTTGATGTAAAGATTGCATGAACCCCCATGACCCCAAGCTAATTCTCCCCAATTTGATAATCTATGCTTTGGTTGTTGGGTTGAGCTATGATATGTTGAAGTTTATGAATTCTCTATGAAATCAAGCATGAATTATGAATGAATTGAGGATAATCTTATGAATTTAGCATGGTCAAGTCAAAAACATAATTTTCATCTATTATGTGAGTTCCTTCGAGTATGGATAAATTGTCCTAATTATGGCTTTCTAAGCATGAACTTGCATTAGTTTGCATGATATGAGTTGAACTTGCATGAACTCATATGAACTCTATGATCTATGAACTATGAGCATGACGAACTAAGTAGAGATAAAACTAATGAACTTATGCATGTCTCATATGAAGTTGATAATGAGTTAAGGGGTGCTTTGAGAGTAAAGTACCAAAGTAATGATTCGATGATGTTATGGTTGAGTGGTGAAAGGCTTTCTCACGTAATTCTCCCAACATGACTAATAGAAGAACAAGAGGTGATTACCCATGTTCTTAAGGAGCTATTCTAATGAATGAAGGGACAAGAGGCGATTACCCATGTACCCTAATGTAGGCAAAGCGATGATTACCCAAGTCTACCAATAATGAGCTTATGACTAATGTAGACAAGAGGTGATTACCCACGTCTACCTAAGATAAAATGAACTATGGTTAATCCGTGGGAAGTATAATTAGTACCGAGTGGACAAGTGGCGATTACCCATGTCCCAAAACCTATGTGCTACCATAGGGTGATGGTCTATGATATACACTAGCTAGTGGATCCACATAAGCTAAGAAGTTCATGGTCTTACCTTGGCAAGTAGGACACCTCTTTTCGGTGTGGGGTAGACACCGAATTCCATGTTGATAGCTCACGTGGTCTACATGTCGGTTAAGGCTATTCCCCACAAGTTAATGAACAAGTGTTCTCGTGATGAAGTAAAGAAAAGAAAGAAAGATGATTTAGCTTGCTTTGGCCTTGATATATGCTTTATGTTTCATGTTTCTCATGTTTATCATGTTTTTAGCTTGGCCATTGCATGTCATGATTATGTCTCTATGTCTAGCACGATTTATGTGTTTATGTGCATTGCTATCATACTTAGTACTTAATTGTGCTAACACATACTCTTACCTACATTAACTTCTTTGGTGTAGGACGTGGCGATTCACCTTCCACTCGTGGCTAGAGCTTGATTAGAGAGTTGATAGAAGACTTGGTGAGTCCTCATCCATCCGAGGACATAGCCTAGCTCTTATTTCTTTTTTCATGTATTTCCTTTCAGTTTTTGGATTGTATTGGGTTACGTCCCAACTTTACTTTCTATGATGGATTGGCTTTGAGACATGAGATGTGGACTTTCGTTGTTTCTTTCAAAAAAAAAACTTTGAGATGAAATTATCTTTTGACTTTTACTCTCTATTATCTTGAATGTAATGTATGCTAAGGGCTTGTATGAGGCCTCTCAGGGTCTTGTATGCCATGTCACATCTAGGGGGTAACTTGGATCGTGACAAATAGATACCGATTTTAATCTAAATATGCAATGTACACAACTATCAAATGAAAGTGATTTTGGTAACTAAACAAAAGATTTGGGCAAAGACAATATCAAGCAAGAGATAATTGGGATTTGGAAAATTCGGAACTCAACATTCATTCAATGATCCATTGCCATCTCAATACATGAAAATCAATCAAAGGTAGGCTAGATCATCATCAATCAACACTTAACTCATTTCGGTCTCATAGTGCTTTATCATGAAATCTTCTTTCAGTCTCAATCGTTCAACAACAAGCAATCCAATACCTTAATCTAAACCTCTATTTCTAACAAGTTTATTCAACAACGTAAATCTAAATTATCTCTTTTAGGTCTCAAATTTAGAAATCAAAGTCAAACATGCTTATTAAGCTAATCCTCCATTTCACGAATTCTCTTTCGAGCAACCCCCATAGATCAGAAGCTAGATTCAAGCGTGCACTCTCAAATTATAGGTTAAAGCATGAGAATTAGATTTAACCCTAGTCATGAAAGCATGGAATCACATACAAGAGTATTAGAATGAGCAATCAAGACCCAAATGAATTATTTATTTCTAGTACAAAACTCCAATCACAATTAGCAATTACACCCACAATTCTAGAAATTTAAAGTAAGGAAATGAAGAAGGGAATAAGGAATTTTACTATCAAACACACAATCTTCAAACCCAAATGTGAATTGTGAGGAAACTTGCCTTCATATCTTTACCCGAATTGAAATCTACAAGTTTTTCTCTCTAAGTCTAAGCTAAAAGATGTACTACAATGGAAAGATTGAAAGATAGATGAACACTGACTATTGATGAGTGTAAAAAGGGTTTTAGGATTAATTTGGTGAATTTCCCAATCTGCCCAGGTGCGAGGCATTTTACCCTTCACGGTCGCAACAACTAACTCATGCAGTCGTGATGAGTAGTGTTGTTGGGTCACGTGATCCTTAACTCTAACCACGAGATCATGAGATCTGAATTTCTTGGGTAACGCGATCGTGACCTCTGCTTCACGTGGTCGTGTTGAGCAAACTTCTGCAATTCCACTTTCTTCCAATTGATCTCTTCTTGCTTCGATTCCACTTGGTTTCTTCAAACATCATTTAAATCAACTCTCCATTTAGTTTCGTGCAAATATGAAGAAAACCACATTAAAAGCACCAATTCTAAACTAAAGTAAGACAAAATAACTATGAAAAGAGCCTCAAATAAGTGGAAATCCACCATTCATCAGTAACAAGGGTAGACCTAATTCCAATTATCAAATTAAGATTGTTTTGTAATCACTTTCGATCAATCAACTTAAAAAATGTTTAACAAGCAAGCGGAATGGTAATCTAGGAGTGTACGAAAGTGGGTATCGATTTCAAAAGGCGGGTCAGCATGATTGCTCAATCATATTAATTACCCATAGATTGGCTGGTCAATCTCAAACACATATTATATTTCTCAATCATAATATGCTTATCACAAGAATTTCTCTCGGACATTCTCATGTGTAATCAACTAAACAACCCAAATCCTTGACATAAATCTTCTCTCTCGAGCAAGACTAGCATTTAGAGGTGAAACCCCAAATCTATTTCTTAAGCAAATAAAGGATTTCCTACTAATATGCAAGCATCAAATTAGTTACCCACTTCAAATATTCTCTCTCAAGAAATATATGAATATCTAAAGCTAGAATTAAGTTTGCAACCTCAATTCATAAATTAAACATATGATAATCAAATTGAATCCATGGAAATTAAAGCAAAATAGAATAATACACATTATCCAACCAATTTAATGAAAACTCAACTCCATTTGCACACCCCTAGAATAGGAGTTTTAGCCTATCGTATTGAAAATGAAAGAAAGTATACCTAAAATATTTTCGACCATCAGATTATTGATTTGTAACTTCAATTTCAAAGATGCACTTATGAAATCCCAAAAAATATGGGTTAAAATCTTGTTTTTCACTCTAAAAAATAGAAGGTTCTAATGTACTCTACTCACAAGAGTTTTAGATCCAATTGTATGAGAAAAAAGATTTTCTCTCTCCTTTCGGCTATTTATAAGTTCCCAAAATTAGCCAAAACTTCCTTTTGGCCAGCATAAATGTCCTGATTTTGCTCTTTTTCCATGATTTTAGCATTTTTTTGCATGATTTCATCATTGCCTTGTCCTTGATCCTTCATAGCTATAAAACACAATAAATCAATAGATATGGACATAAAAAAACATTGAAGACACTAATTATTGTACTAAAAAAATCTCAAATGAGTCACCGAGTGCCTTTTGGCAAGCATCAATGTCCTAATTTTGCTCTTTTTTGCATGATTTAAGCCTCTTTTTGCCTAATTTTATCCTTGCCTTGTCCTTGAGCCTTCATAGCTACAAAACACAATAAATCATTAGATATGAACATAAAAAGGCATTGAGGGTACTAATTATTGAACTAAAAAGGCCTCAAATGAGTCAAAATCTCTGACTTATCAGTGGTACCCGATCAAATCATCTAACACACAACAAAATCACAACCACAATGAATAGCAATCACTCTAGTACACCCAAGTAAACACATTCATTGCATGTGATTGGCAACATCTTTCATTTCAAATCATGTTCTTTCCTTTTCCCCTAATAATATATCATGCATGCAGTACTAACGAAGAAGTTGATAAGCATATATAACTGAAATAGGAAAACAATTAACAATCACCTATCGAAAGGATTCTTTCTCGATAATTCTTGATCATACTCCAATCACTGCACCTCCTCTAAGATAACACCCAACAACAATCAAAAGTTCAACAATAACTAGTCAAATCCACCATTAGTCTAAACCACAATTAACCACATAATCAACCATCAAGACTCCGTGCCCAAAGGCCTAGACATGAATCTCCTAATAATCTACAAGATAATATGTAAGTAAAAATAGGTCTAACTACTCAATTAAAAAAATCTATCCTACTTGGATGCCAAGTACTATTGAAGAACGTTGAACACATGCTTTTTATTTCGTGGGGTTGAATCATGATGAACGTAGACCAGAAATAATTGTGTTTTAACCTTCTTTACGCCAAAATCTCTTCTCTCCATGGGTTTCAATCTATCATTGGCTTAAGAGAATTTCAGAGCAATCCTCGCCTATTTTTTTTTAATGAAAAGTGGTAGGAAAAATAAAAGATATCATTTTATATAGGGCATGATTCCATAAACCCTGCTATAGAGGCAATGCAGGCGTTGTAGCAACATCACCATAATAGTAGGCTCCCTTTATAGCGGCCATGCAGGTATAATTTCAAGAATTTTGGGGTTTTGTACGAGATACTTTAGGGTAACTATGGTTCATGTCATTACACTAGAAGTTGGGGTTATGTTTCTGATAGTGGTTATGGTGGTATGTGGTCTGTTTTATTAAATTTGTTAAGGGCATGGTGTTGGCATGAGAGCTTGAGGGATAGTAGGAGACTGGCTAAAAGTGTTAATGGTGGCCTTATATTCAGGAAATCTCAACGTGATAAAAGGGGTTAGGTTATGATATGATACGTGGGTGGAATGACCTAGATGGTAGGTTTGGCATTAGAAAGAGGTGGGTGACTTGAGATAGATTGCATGAATTCCAAGGTAATACTATTTGTAGTGAGAGTGGTGATCGAGTGGATCAGTGTTCTAATTTTATCTATAAATTATATGTTTCTTCTAATTATTTGAAAGGTATTATGTGGTTGTCACGACCCAAGTTACCCCCCTAGACGTGACATGGCGTACAAGACCCCGAGAGGCCTCATACAAGCCACTTAGCATATATACATACAAGATCATAAAGAGATAGAGTTCAAAAGAGTTTTTCATATGAAAGCTTTTAAAAGAAAGAGTGGAAGTCTACATCTCATGTCTCAAAGTATATCTAATATAAAGAACAAGGTTTGGGATGTAACCCAATACAATCCAAAAACTGAAAAGAAATACATGAAAAGAATAAGAACTAGGCTATGTCCTCGGATGGATAAGGACTCACCAAGTCTTCTAGCAATCTTCTACTAAAGCTCTAGCCACTAGTGGATGGTGAATCGACATGTCCTACATCAAAGAAGTTAATGTAGGCCAGAGTATGCGTTAGTACGATTAAGTACCAAGTATGATAGCAATGCATATAAACATATAAAACATCCTAGAATGAGACATAACCATGACATGCAAATGGCCAATCTAAAACATGATAAAGCATGAAGAGCATGAAGCATAAAGCATATACCATGGCCAAAGCAAGCTAAATCATCTTTCTTTTCGTTACTTTTAATCATCATAGAAAAACTTGTTCATTAGTTGTGGGGAATTAAACTTAACCGACATATAAGACCATGCGATCTATCAACATGGAATCCGGTGTCTAGCCTACACCGAAAGAGGGTTGCCCTAATTGCAAAGGTAGGACCATAACTTCTTAGCTTACGTGGATCCACTACCTAGTGTCTATCAAAGACCATCATCCTATGGTGGCACATAGTTTATGGGACATGGGTAATCGTCACTTGTCCACTCGGTGCTAAGCATACTTCCCACGGATTAATCTTAGTTCATTTATCATAGGTAGACATGTGTAATCGCCTCTTGTCTACATTAGTCATAAATTTATTATTGGTAGATTTGGGTAATCGTGGCTTTGTCTACATTAGGGAACATGGGTGATCGCCTCTTGTCCCGTCATTAGAATAGCTCCTTAATAACATGGGTAATCACCTCTTGTTCTTTTAAGTCATATTGGGAGTATTATGTGAGAAAACCTTTCACAACTCAACCATAGCATCATCATGTCATAACTTTGGCACTTCACTCTCAAAGCACCCTTAACTCACCTTTTACTTCATACGAGACATGCATAAGTTCGTTAGCTTCTTGTTTACTTAGTTATTCATGCTCATAATTCATGGATTATAGAGTTCATATGGGCTCATGCAAGTTCAACTCATATCATGCAATTCAATGCAAGCTCATGCTTAGAAAGTCACAAATAAGACAATTTACCCATACTTGAAAGAACTCAATAATAGAGGAAAATCATGCTTTTGACTTGAACATACTTAATTTCATAAATTCATCCTCAATTCATTCATAATTCATGCATAGCTTCATAGAAATTTCATAAAATTACTCAATTCATAGCTCAACCCACCAATCAAAGCATAGATTAGGAAAGTGGGGAGAAATAACATGGGTTCATGGGGATTCATTCAATCTTTACCTCAAATCATGTAATTCATGCTAATTCGTGCACTAAATTACTTTATCACACTAGATCGTGCACTAGGAATCATAAAATCAACACTTGAATTCATAATTGAAGAACCCATAAGAATTGATCATAAACTCTAATTCAATTTGGGGAAATCGAACCCTGAAAACCTTGAAGAAAGGGAGGACCCATTGGAGGAAAGGACTCCTAATGGTGAACACTATCATACCTCAACAAAGCCCTTAAGAATTTGAAGAAAATTGATGGTCTTCAATTGAGGATCCCAACTTCCTTCTTCCTTGAAGCTTGAGAGAATTATTTTTAGAGAGAGAAATATTTGAGGAGAATTTAGGAATGAGTTAGAATGAATAGAATTAGGCTTAGAAAGTATTTATAGGGTCTGGGTTAAGGGTATAACCTACCTAGATTAATAGTTAATCAATTAGGGAAAAGACTAAAAAGCCCTTAATTAATAACTGTTGGGGGCAATCGACGGCGGGGACCTACGGTCCGTAGATCAAACGACGAACCATACTTTCCTTCCGTCAAAAGTTTCAGAGACTTTATTTAAGGGGCCTACAATGACGACTCTGATGTATGGCTCGTGGGTCCATCGACAGACCGTACATTGGAGTCGTAGGTCAGTACTTCTGTTTCAAAATCAAGACCAAGTATGAGAGATACCTACGAGACCTATCTACGGACCGTCAACTGAACGACGACCCATCCTGCTATTCCGTAGGTCAAGGTTCAGAAACTTAGAAATCCTGAATGTCCACAGTGACAACGATGGTCCCCATCTACGGCCCGTCAACTCCATCTACGGCCCGTAGGTGGCCTCCGTAGGTCACTGGCTTCAGTCAAATTCTGCATTAAAATTCTTGGGAAGCTTGGGATATTACAATATCTCCCTCTTGGGAACATTCATCCTCGAATGAGAATCAACACATCATGAGAAGGGTAATAGACACGGACTAACAACCCAACCTAGCATGCAATCACATAAATTTACATATTCGAGGAGGAAACATCAACTCCAAGCTAAAGCATGTTCAACACATAATTTCATGAAGAATTTATGCAACTTATACTCAATGCACATAATCATACTAGACTATTCATGAACATGCATAATCAAGGAATCATGGAAATCAACTATGACACATGAGACCAAATAATGAACCATGAGGAACTAGGTACCTCAAGCAAGAGTAGGATCGGAATGAAAGAGATGAGGATATCGGGACATCATATCGGTCTCGGCCTCCCAAGTAGCACCCTTAACTAATTGATTCCTCCGAAGAACCTTCACGGAAGAAACTTTTTTGTTCCTTAACTTCCAGACTTGCCGATCTGAAATCAACCGGAACCTCTTCATAGGAAAGACTATCCTTCATGCCAAGATTCTCTAATGGCACTATAGATGTCGGATCACAAACAAACTTCTTCAACAAGGAGACATGGAAAACCGGATGCACTAATGCCAAATCATTAGACAAATCAAGCTCATAAGCAACCTTACCAACACATCTCACAATTTGATATGGGCCTACATAACGGGGACTAAGTTTCCCTTTCTTCCCAAATCTCATTACACCCTTCATGGGTGAAATTTTCATGTAAACCCAATCATCAACATCAAATTCTAATTCTCTCCTTCTAACATCGGCATAGGACTTTTGTCGACTTTGAGCCATTTTCAACCTTTCTCTAATAAGCTGAACTTTCTCCATAGCCTCATACACCAACTCTAGGCCTATCAAAGCAACTTCAACAACTTCAAACCAACCTATAGGAGATCTACACCTCCTACTATAGAGAGCCTCAAATGGAGCCATACCAATACTAGAATGGTAACTATTATTATAAGCAAACTCAATCAAAGGCAAGTGATCATCCCAAGTGCCCTTGAAATCAATTACACAAGCTCTCAACATATCTTCCAAAGTCTGAATAGTACACTCCACTTGCCCATCGGTTTAGGGATGAAAGGCCGTACTAAGCTTAACACGAGTACCAAGACCTTTTTGGAACGACTTCCAAAATTGAGAAGTGAATTGTGCACCACGATCGGAGATAATGGATAAAGGTACTCCATGCAACCTAACCATTTCCCACAAGTACAACTTAGCATAACCCTTCGCCAAATAAGAAGTCTTGACGAGAATGAAATGGGCTGACTTCGTCATCCTATCAACAACAACCCAGTTCGAATCATTTTGTCGCCTAGTGCGAGGCAAACCAACAATAAAATTCATATTCACATCTTCCCACTTCCAAGTAGGAATACTAATATCTTGGGTCAAGCCTCCCGGCTTTTGATGCTCGACTTTCACTTGTTGACAATTAGGACACTTAGCCACAAATTTCACAATATCTTTCTTCATTCCGCTCCACCAATAATCTCCTGCAAATCACGGTACATCTTGGTAGCTCCTGGGTGGATGGAATATCGAGAACTATGGGCTTCCTATAAAATCTGTCCTCTTAAGTCATCTACATTGGGGACACACAAACGACCTTGATAGTGAAGCTCACTATCTCCCCCTTGGGAGAAAGCCTCAACTGACTTTTTGAGAACCACTTCCTTCAATTCAACCAAGTTAGGATCAAGATCTTGTTTAGCCTTTACATCTGCACAAAACAGGATTCAAAACCATTGTGAGCCGTAACACCACCTTTAGCGGAATCAATCAACCGAACTCCCTATCAGGCCAAACTATGAACATCACGAACCAACTCTTTCTTACCATCCTCAACATGAGCAACACTACCCATAGATAATCGACTAAGGGCATCCGCCACCATATTAGCTTTATCGGGGTGATAGAGAACACTCATATCATAGTCTTTTAGCAACTCGAGCCACCTTCTTTGGCAAAGATTTAGATCTTTCTATTTAAACACATATTGTAAACTCTTATGGTCGGTAAAGACATCCACATGTACCCCATACAAATAATGTCGCCATATTTTCAAAGCAAACAGAACCGCTGCCAATTCTAGGTCATGAGTAGGATAGTTCTTTTCATGCACCTTGAGTTGTCTTGAAGCATAAGCAATAACTTTCCCATTTTGCATAAGAACACATCCTAACCCAATTCCTGAGGCATCACAATAAACCATAAAACCATCGGATCCTTCCGGTAGAATCAATATCGGAGCCGACGTAAGTCTATCTTTCACCTCTTGGAAACTCTTCTCACATGCCTCGGACCATATGAATTTAACCTTCTTTTGAGTCAAAGACGTTAGTGGAGAAGCAATTGAGGAAAACCCTTCAACAAACCTGCTATAATAACCGGCTAAGCCCAAGAAACTGCGGATATCCGAAGGTGATAGAGGTCTAGGCCAATTCTTAACCACATCCGTCTTCTTAGGATCTACCTCAATACCTTTACCGAAAACAATATGACCAAGAAAAGCCACGGATCTTAACCAAAACTCACATTTACTGAACTTCGCAAAGAGTTGTTGGTCCTTGAGGACTTGTAATACAATTCTCAAATGATTAGCATGCTCATCCTCACTCCTTGAGTAGATCAAGATATCATCAATAAACACAATCAAGAACATGTCAAGGTATTGCTTAAGCACCCTATTCATTAAGTCCATAAATGCGGCCGGAGTATTTATCAATCCAAACGACATTACCAAGAACTCGTAGTGACCATACCTAGTCCAGAAAGCCATTTTCGGAATATCATCCTCTTTCACTCTCAATTGGTGATATCCCGAACGAAGGTCAATCTTAGAAAAATAACTAGCCCCTTGAAGTTGATCCAACAAGTAATCTATCCTTGGAAGAGGATAATTATTCTTAACGGTAACCTTGTTCAATTGGAGATAATCAATACACATACGAAGGGAACCATCTTTCTTCCTTACAAACAAGACCGGAGCACCCCATGGAGAAATACTTGGTCGGATGAAATCCTTATCCAACAATTCTTTTAATTGCTCTTTCAATTCCTTAAGTTCCGCCAGGGCCATTCTATAAGGAGGAATAGAGAGAGGTTGCGTATCTAGGAGAAGGTCAATACCGAAGTCTATTTCCCTTTCGGGAGGAATACCGGGCAAATCATCGGGAAACACTTCTGGAAACTAATTAACAATGGGGACCGACTCAAGAATAGTGGTTTCGAAATCTATATCCCTTACCCTAACAAGATGGTAAATGCAACCCTTAGAGATCATCTTTCTAGCTTTTAGACAAGAAACAAATTGACCTCGAAACATAGAATTTCCCCCTTCCACTCTAGGATAGGCTCATTCAGAAACTGAAACTTGACCATTCGAGTCCTACAATCAATCGAAGCATAACAAGCACGCAACCAATCCATCCCAAGAATAACATTAAAATCTAACATATCGAGCTCTACTAGATCAACATGAGTTACTTTATGGGATAAGGAGACGGGGCAATTTCTATAGACTCTCTTAGCCATGATAGATTCTCCAATTGGAGTAGAAACACTAAAAGGATCTAGCAACACATCCGGAACAACATCAAACCTCATAGCCAAATATGGCGTCACAAAAGACAAGGTAGCACCGGGATCAAGCAAGGTATAAACATCAAAGTGAAAAACTTTCAACATACCGGTAACCACATCGGGAGAGCTCTCTTGCTCATGATGAGCCTAAAGTGCATAGAATCGGTTTTGCTTCTGATTTCCACTAAAACATGATGGACTCTTTGATTTAGCGCGTCGACGGTTATCCTCTTCATTCTTAGCCGCTACGGGGCAATCCCTTATATTGTGATCCATCTTACCATAACCAAAGCATGCATTAGAACCAGCTAGACACCTACCCTCATGATTTCTTCCACATTTAGCACAAGTAGACAATGAAGAACCACCATTATTTCCTCCTTGGGGCTTAGGGTTGGGCACCCTATCTTTGTTGAACTTAGGAGGAGCATTGGAAGGACCTTGATTAAAGACCCTTTGTCGAAATCTAGGACGACCATGTCCATCGGACCTTGAATGTGAAAAGTTACCATCACCGGTCCTATCCCTCTTAGTTTCTATAGATCTCTCCTTGAGCTTTTCTTCCTCAATTTGTTGCGCATACATAAAAAGACGAGAAATATCTATATCATTAACAAGCATAGCGGTGCGGCAATGTTTATCAAACATTTCGGACACTCTCGAAACAAATTTACTCATTCTTGCCGTAGGATCGGCAACTACATAAGGAGCATAGCGAGAAAATTGTGTGAACTTCAAAGCATATTCTTTCACACTCATGCTTCCTTGTCAGAGGTTGATGAACTCAAGCACCCTTGCCTCCCTCATCTCCAGGGGAAAGAACCTATCAATGAAAGCAACCTTGAATTTCTCCCAATCAAGAGGACCATCATTAACTGCCCTCACACTCTTCCATTGGTTAAACAAAACTTGAGCAACACCCTTGAGTTGATAAGCAGCCAACTCCGCCTTTTCTTCCGGCGTCACACCCATAATCATCAACACCTTGTACACTTCATCGATGAACTCTTGAGGATCTTCCTCAACCTTAGAACCATGAAATTTTGGAGGGTTCATTCTAGTGAAGTCTCTCACTCTTGATGTCGTCGTACCCACATTTGGGTTCACGGGAGCCACAACCTCTCTATTTGCTTGTGCCGTTACAACTTGAGCCAACACTTGGAAAGCAGCCCTAAACTCCGCATTAGTCACTTGTTCGGCCAAAGGGTCGACCGGAACTTGAGGAGCTTGAGGAGGAGCTTCTTGTTCCACATTCTCTCCCATATTGCTTCTAGCATAAGCTCTTTGGGTCGCCATATCCTGAAACGCATAGGATAGGGATTAGGAGAGAGACATGTAGAGTTAAACTCTATGGCATAACTAAGAAGTAATGAAATAAGTGGAGTTTCTTAAACATCTTATAGCCTCTTATTCATAAATGTGGTGCGCTTCACACTCATGAATAAGACTCTAATTGACGTAGCTTATGAGACATCCTAGGATCTTTCTAAAATCCTACGCTCTGAATACCAAGTTTGTCACAACCCAAGGTACCCCCTAGACGTGACATGGCGTACAAGACCTCGAGAGGCCTCATACAAGCCCCTTAGCATACATACATACAAGATCATAAAGAGATAGAGTTCAAAAGAGTTTTTCATATCAAAACTTTTAAAAGAAACAGCGGAAGTCTACATCTCATGTCTCAAAGCCAATCTAATATAAAGAACAAGGTTTGGGACATTACCCAATGCAGTCAAAAACCTGAAAAGAAATACATGAAAAGAATAAGAACTAGGCTATGTCCTCGGATGGATGAGGGCTCACCAAGTCTTCTAGCAATCTTCTACTAAAGCTCTAGCCACGAGTGGATGGTGAATCACCACATCCTACGTCAAAGAAGTTAATGTAGGCAAGAGTATGCGTTAGTACAATTAAGTACCAAGTATGATAGCAATGCACATAAACATATAATCATGCTAGAATGAGGCATAACCATGATATGCAAATGGCCAAGCTAAAACATGATAAAGCATGAAGCATATAGCATATACCATGGCCAAAGCAAGCTAAATCATCTTTCTTTTCTTTACTTTTAATCATCATAGGAACACTTGTTCATTAGTTGTGGGGAATTAAACTTAACCGACATATAAGACCATGTGATCTATCAACATGGAATCCGGTGTCTAGCCTACACCGAAAGAGGGTTGCCCTACTTGCAAAGGTAGGACCATAACTTCTTAGCTTACGTGGATCCACTAGCTAGTGTCTATCAAAGACCATCATCCTATGGTGGCACATAGTTTATGGGACATGGGTAATCGCCACTTGTCCACTCGGTGCTAAGCATACTTCCCACGGGTTAATCTTAGTTCATTTATCATAGGTAGACATGGGTAATCACCTCTTGTCTACATTAGTCATAAATTCATTATTGGTAGACTGGGGTAATCGCCGCTTTGTCTACATTAGGGAACATGGGTGATCGCCTCTTGTCCCGTCATTAGAATAGCTCCTTAAGAACATAGTTAATTGCCTCTTGTTCTTTTAAGTCATATTGGGAGTATTATGTGAAAAAACCTTTCACAACTCAACCATAGCATCATCATGTAATAACTTTCACGCATCACTCTCAAAGCACCCTTAACTCACCTTTTACTTCATACGAGACATGCATAAATTCGTTAGCTTCTTGTTTACTTAGTTCATCATGCTCATAATTCATGGATCATAGAGTTCATATGGGCTCATGCAAGTTCAACTCATATCATGCAATTCAATGCAAGCTCATGCTTAGAAAGTCACAAATAAGACATTTACCCATACTTGAAAGAACTCAATAATAGAGGAAAATCATGCTTTTGACTTGAACATACTTAATTTCATAAACTCATCCTCAATTCATTCATAATTCATGCATAGCTTCATAGAGATTTCATAAAATTACCCAATTCATAGCTCAACCCACCAATCAAAGCATAGATTAGGAAATTGGGGAGAAATAGCATGGGTTCATAGGGATTCATTCAATCTTTACCTCAAATCATGTAATTCATGCTAATTCATGCACTAAATTACTTTATCACACTAGATCGTGCACTAGGAATCATAAAATCAACACTTGAAATCATAATTGAAGAACCCATAAGAATTGATCAACTCTAATTCAATTTGGGGAAATTGAACCCTGAAAACCTTGAAGAAAGGGAGGACCCATTGGAGGAAAGGACTCCTAATGGTGAACACTATCATACCTCAACAAAGCCCTTAAGAATATAAAGAAAATTGATGGTCTTCAATGGAGGATCCTAGCTTCCTTCTTCCTTGAAGCTTGAGAGAATTATTTTTAGAGTGAGAAATATTTGAGAGGGGAGAATTTAGGAATGAGTTAGAATGAATAGAATTAGGCTTAGAAAGTATTTATAGGGTCTGGGTTAAGGGTATAACCGACCTAGATTAATAGTTAATCAATTAGGGAAAAGACCAAAAAGCCCTTAATTAATAACTTTCGGGGGCAATCGACGGTGGGGACCTACGATCCGTAGATTAAATGACGGACCGTACTGTCCTACCATCAAAAGATTCAGAGACTTTATTTAAGGGGCCTGCAATGACGACTCTGATGTACGGCTCGTGGGTCCATCGACGGACCGTACATTGGAGTCGTAGGTCAGTACTTCTGTTTTAAAATTAAAACCAAGTCTAGGAGACACCTACGAGACCTATCTACGGACCGTCAACTGAACGACGACCTGTTCTGCTACTCCGTAGGTCAAGGTTCAGAAACTTAGAAATTTTGAAGGTCCACAGTGACAGCGATGGTCCCCACCTATGGCTCGTCAACTCCATCTACGGCCCGTAGGTGGCCTCCATAGGTCACTGGCTTTAGTCAAATTCTGCATTAAAATTCTTTGGAAGCTTGGGGTATTACAGTGGTGGATTTGGATCGACCGACGATGCCTACATGTACGTGTTATTTTTACTGATACTACTCTTTCTATGCCACTTGGCATAGTCTAGTTGCCAGGTTAGTGATGTTTCTTAGATGAAGGCGAAGATGACCTCCGACAACTTTTACTCCTCTTTACTTATGGTGAGAGCTATGTCGTATTTCCTTTCATAATTTTTACTCTCTTAGAAGCTCTTGTATTTGTTCAGACTAGTTCCTTGGGAAGGGTTCCATGTAATTCTTTACAAGAAGACCATATATTCAAATTAAGTTATGAGTATTTCTATGTATAATTAGGGTGTTAGTTTTTAATTTGTTTACTTCAGCATTTGATGTCCAAGTTTGGGAGTAAGGGTTCTCCTATCTAGGTGATAGAGTAAGTGTCCGCACGGCCGGGTGGGTTGGGTTGTGACATTAAGTAATTCCACAATCATAGCATATTAGTCTTATTCATCTACATTAAGACCCCCCCCCCTCCCCAAATCCTCTTGAGTTTATTTTTTATTTAACAATTTTCTTGAGGGAATTGAATTCTCTCGTGAAAGAATTTCTTTGCAGCCATGATTTTTGGTGTTGCCAATTTTTTTACAGAAACAGCTGTTTTGGCATGAAAAAGGAGAAAAGAGATGAAATAAATCGGAGATATAATTGAGAATATTCATAAATTGATAAGAACATATTTATTATGTAAATCGTATTTAGGATCTTGCTTTAGTATATTAAATCTTAGCCATTAATCTAACTTATGTCACGTGTATCCAATCTAAGTAGGAACTTGGGAAAAAATGGAGAGGAGTATTATCCGAGATTTACATGACTTGGGACTCGTCTAATTTAATTTTGAACTGAACTAAGGTGTGTCCTACTTCTATAAATACCTTAAGCACAGTTTCAAAGAGGGTTCATTCTAAGGGGAGAGAGAGAGAGAAGAGTGCAGTGGAAAATAGGCAGAAGATTCAACAACTACTTTTTTTCTTTCTTCATCCCATTTTCATTGTTGGTTATGAATTTTAGTATAGTGTTTTCATGAATAGTTAATTTTCTATTTAAAATTTTGATGAAACCATTGATGGGATGAATTCTTTTTACGTTATGATGTAATTGAGTTGTTGGATTTTTCTACTTGTTCAAGTACGCATTTATATTAGTTGATTGAATGACCATCAATTGAATGTTTATTTTTTATGTGTTACTTGAGAAAGAATGCATATTTGGGTTGTTGAATGTCATTCCTAGGTATATGAGAGATCAATATAGTAAGTTTAAAAGAGGGTTTAAAGATCAACAAAAATTTTACGTGGTCATAGTGAGCGGTGAGAAATTGCTAGCTATAGTAGCTTAAGAGAATGTGTCTACTCTTATCGTGATTGATTAGAGAACTAATTACAATAAGTAGAGTGGTGTAACACCTCAGACTTGGAAAAGAGGGAAAATGCAAATTTCTGGGCTGTAGGCTGTGTCTACGATTCCCAGCTACAGACCGTAAAAGCTTTTACGGGCCGTAGATGCAACCGTAGGAAGTGGGAAGATAATTTTCTAAAATGAAGTCTCATAACTTCTTTTTACGATTCCCAGGACAGTCCATCAACCTTTGTACGAGTCATAGGTAGGTCTTGTAGATCACACCCAAACTTCGTTAAATTTTAAGGCCTAAAGTTGATTTCTAAGGTTGGCATGTACGAACCGTAGGAAGACCTAAGAGCCGTACATGGGTTTCATCAAAAGTTGGTCCAAATAATAAGTTTCTGAATCTTTCTATGGACCGTAGGTCCAAACAGTAAGTCGAGTCCGGTAGTTATTTTAAAGGGGCTTTTAGGTCTTTTCCTAATTGTTTTAACCCAAGACTATGTCGTTTTAACTTTTACCCTAAGCCCTATATAAACTTTTTAAACCCCCCAATTTACCCACTTCAACTTATTCTCCTAAATACCTAAAGATTGACCACGTTCATCCTCCCAAAACCTCTCAAGCCCAAGGAAGAAGAAGAGCTAGGGTTCCATTCAAGTCTCCAATCCTCCATTCTTTTTGCGCTTCTAGCAACAAGGTATGATACTTTCTAAAAGTATCTCAAATGTGTTTTAAATATGTTTAGCTTGCATTTACCATGGTTATGACTTATGTTTTCTAACATGTTGATTTATGATTTAACTTGGTCATTGCAAGTCATATAAAGCCCTTTTTAGCATGATTTTATAACTCTTATGCATTGCTCTCATACTTGGTACATTCCATGTACTAACACATACTTTTGCCTATATTATCTCATGAATGTAGGGTCTTACGTTCCTACCTCGCATTCTCGTGGCTGAGTGATTCTATTGACTTTGAAGATTAGTGAGTCCTCATATTTCGAGGAACGAGACTATTTTATTGTTTTATGTGATTTCCATTTTATAATTTTATGGGTTACGTCCCAGATTCATTCTATTGATGTAGTAGATGCTTACTGAGACCTATGTTGAGACTTTCACTTTTGTCAAACTCTTTTATATGAAAATGTTGTTTTTAAAATTCTTGTTTATTGTCTTGTGTGATGTATGCTAAGTGGCTTGCATGGGGCCTCTCGGGGTCCTATGCACCATGTAACATCTAGGGTGTACTTTAGGTCATGACAAACTTAGTATTTAGAGAACAAGGTTTAGAAAGGTCCTAGGATGTCTCATAATCCACGTCGAGTAGAGACTTGTTCATGAGTGTGAAGCGCACCACACTTATGAATGAGACGCTATAAGATGCTTAGGAAATTCCACTTCTTTAATTACTCTAAAGTCGTGTGATAGAGTTTAACTCTATATGTCTCTCTCCTAATCCCTATCCAATGCTTTTAAGGATATGGCCCCTCAAAGAGCATATGCTAGAAGGAATGTGGGAGATAATGTGCAACGAGAAGCTTCTAAAGTTTTGGTCGACCCTTTGGCTGAGCAAGTGACTAATACAGAGTTTAGTGTTGCTTTTCAAGTGTTGGACCAAGCCATGATGGCTCAAGCCAATAGGTAGATTGTGGTCCCCGTTAACTCAAATGTGGGTACGGTGGAAACTAGAGTGAGGGACTTCACTAGGATGAATCTTCCGGAGTTTCATGGTTCCAAGGTTGAAAAATATCCTCAAGAGTTCATCGATGAGGTATACAAGGTTTTTATGATCATGTGTGTAACGCCAATGGAAAAGGTAGAATTGGTCGCTTATCAACTTAAAGGTGTTGCTCAAGTATGGTTTAACTAATGGAAGGAAGAGAGGGGGGTTGATGCGGGTCCTCTTGATTGGAAAAAGTTTAAGGTTTCTTTCCTTGATAGGTTCTTTCCCCTTGAGATGAGGGAGGCTAATTTATTAGAATTCATTAACCTTCGTCAAGGAAACATGAGTGTGAAGGAGTATGCTTTGAAATTCACATAATTTTCTAGATATGCTTCTATTGTGGTTGCTGATCCTAGGGCAAGGATGAGTAAGTTTGTTTCGGGAGTGTCTGTGATAGTGGTTAAGGAAGGCCATACCACCATGCTTATACATGATATGGACAATTCTCGCTTACTGGTTCATGCTCAACAAATTGAAGAGGAGAAACTAAAGGAGAAATCTAGGGAGAAAAAGAAAGCTAAAACCGGTGTGGTGACTTTTCACACTCGACATTTGATGGACGTGGTCATTCTAAGTTGCAAAAAAGGTTTTTTGATCAAGGTTCCTCCAATGTTTCGACTCCTAAGTTCAACAAAGAAAGGGTGTCTAACCCTAAGCCTCAAGGAGGAAATGGTGGTGGATCTTCATTGTCTACTTATGCTAGGTGTGGATGAAAGCATGAGGGTAAATGCCTAGCCAGTTCCAATGCATGTTTTAATTGTGGCAAGACAAACCATAAGATAAGGGATTGCCCCTCAGTTGCTAAGAATGAAGGAGATAACTGTATACGGGCTCAACCTTATCCTTCATCAGGTTCTAGTGGGAGTCAGAAGAAAAATAGATTCTATGCACTACAAACTCGTCACGAGCAAGAGGATTCTCCCGATGTAGTTACCGTATGTTGAAAGTTTTTCATCTTGATATTTATACTTTTCTTGATCCCGGTGCTACCTTATCTTTTGTGATGCCATATGTGGCTATGTAGTTTGATATTCTTCCGGATATGTTGTTAGACCATTTTTCTATCTCTACTCCTATTGGTGAATCTATTGTGGCTAAGAGAGTCTATAGAAGTTGTTCCGTCTACTTATCCCATAGAGTCAGTCATGTTGACCTCATAGAGCTTGATATGTTAGATTTCGATGTTATTCTTGGTATAGATTAGTTGCATTCGTGTTATGCTTCTATTGATTATAGAACTCGAGTGGTCAAGTTTCAATTTTCAAATGAACTCATCTGAGAGTGGAAAGGGGGAAATTCTATGCCTAAGAGTCATTTTGTTTCTTGTCTTAAAGCTAAAAAAATTATTTCTAAGGGTTGCATATACCATCTTGTTCGGGTTAGGGATATGGATCCTCAAACCCCTATCTTTGAGTCGGTCCCCATTGTTAATGAGTTTCCTGAAGTGTTTCCCGATGATTTACTTGGCATTCCTCCCAAACGGGAAATAGACTTTGGCATTGACCTTCTCCCAAATACGCAACCTATTTCTATCCCTCCTTACCGAATGGCTCTGGTAGAACTTAATGAATTAAAGGAGCAATTGAAAGATTTGTTGGATAAGGGTTTCATCCGACCGAGTATCTCTCCATGGGGTGCTCCAGTTTTGTTTGTTTGGAAGAAAGATGGTTCACTTCATATGTGTATTGACTATTGTCAATTGAATAAGGTTAGCATTAAGAATAAGTATCCTCTTCTAAGGATAGATGATTTGTTTGATCAACTCCAAGGAGCGAGTTACTTCTCTATGATTGACCTCCAGTTGGGCTATCACCAATTGAGGGTGAAGGAAGATGACATTCTGAAGACGGCTTTTTGAACTCAGTATGGTCATTACGAATTCTTGGTAATGTAATTTGGCTTGACTAATGCTCCGGCCGCATTTATGGATTTGATGAATAAGGTGTTTAGACAATACCTAGATATGTTTTTGAATGTGTTCATCGATGATATTTTTATTTACTCAAGGAGTGAAGATGATCACACCAATCACTTGAGAATTGTGTTGCAAGTCCTCAAGGACCAACAACTCTTTGCAAAGTTTAGTAAATGTGAGTTTTGGTTGAGATTTGTGGCTTTTCTTGGTCAAATTATTTTCGTTAAAGGTATTGAGGTAGATCCTAAGAAGACGGATGTGGTTAAGAGTTGGCCTAGACCTCTATCCCCTTAAGATATTCGAAGTTTCTTGGGTTTAGCCAGTTATTATAGAAGGTTTGTGGAAGGGTTTTCTTGATTGCCTCCCCATTGACGGCATTAACCTAAAAGAAAGTTATGCTTGAATGGTCAGAAGCGTGTGAAAAGAGCTTCCAAGAATTAAAATATGGACTTACCTCTTCTCTGGTGTTGACTTTACCAAAAGGGTTCAATGGGTTTGTGGTTTATTATGATGCTTTAAGGGTTGTACTAGGATGTGTTCTTATGCAAAATGAGAAAGTTAATGCTTATGCTTCACGACAACGTAAAATTCATGAAAAGAACTATCCTACCTATGATTTAGAACTAGCGGCAGTTGCATTTACGTTAAAGATTTGGAGGTATTACTTATATGGTGTTCATGTTGATGTATTTACTGACCACAGGAGTTTGCAATATGTTTTCAAGCAAAAGGATCTAAATCTTTGCCAAAGGAGGTGGTTTGAGTTGCTAAAGTATTACGATATGAGTGTTCTCTATCACCCCGGTAAAGCGAATGAGGTGGAGGATACTCTTAGTCGGCTATCCATGGGTAATGTTTCTCATGCTGAGAAGGATAAGGAGTTGGTTCGAGATGTCCATCGATTGGCCCGGTTGGGTGTTTAGTGTGTTGATTCTACTAAAGGTGGTGTTATGGTTCATAATGGTTTAGAATCGTCTTTTGTGTCATATGTGAAGGCAAAGCAAGGTCTCGACCCGATCTTGATTGATCGAAGGAAGCGGTGCTTAAAAAGTCCATTGAGGCTTTCTCCTAAGGGGGAGATGGTGTGCTTCAATATCAAGGTCGTTTATGTGTTCCCAATGTTGATAATTTGAGGGAGCAGATCTTATCAGAAGCCCATAGTTCTCGATATTCCATTAACCTGGGAGCCACCAAGATGTACCGTGATTTGCGAGAGGTCTATTGGTGGAATGGGATGAAGAAGGAAATTATAAAATTTGTGGCTAAGTGTCCTAATTGTCAACAAGTGAAAGTTAAGCATCAAAAGCCGGGAGGTTTATCCCAAGATATTTGCATTCCTACTTGGAAGTGGGAAGATTTAAATATGGACTTTATTATTTGTTTACCATGCACCTGGCGAAAACATGACTCAATTATGGTTATTGTGGATGGTATGAAGAAATCAACTCATTTCATTCTCGTGAAGGTTTCTTACTTGGCGGAAGACTATCCCAAGTTGTACCTAAGGGAAATGGTTAAGTTCATAGAGTGCCCTTATCTATTACTCTGATCGTGGTACCCAATTCACTTCTCAGTTTTGTAAATCTTTCCAAAAGGGCCTTGGTACTTGTGTTAAGCTTAGCACGACCTTTCATCCTTAAACCGATGGGCAAGCAGAGCATACTATCCAAACTTTGGAAGATATGTTGATAGCTCTTGTGATTGATTTCAAGGGTAATTGAGATGATCATTTGCCTTTGATTGAGTTTACTTATAATAACAGATATCATTCAAGTATTGGTATGGCTCCATTTGAGGCTTTTTATTGTAGAAGGTGTAGATCTCCTATAGGTTGGTTTGAAGTTGGTGAAGTTACTTTGATAGGTTTCGAGTTTGTACAAGAGGCTATGGATAAAGTTTGGCTTATTAGAGAAAGGTTGAAAACAACCCAAAGTTGACAAAAGTCCTTTGCCGATGTGAAAAGAAGAGATCTAGAATTTGATGTCAATGATTGAGTTTACTTGAAAATTTCACCCATGAAGGGTGTGATGAGGTTTTGAAAGAAAGGGAAGCTCAGTGTCTGTTATGTGGACCCATATTAGATTTTGAGGCAAATTGGTAAACTTGCTTATGAACTTGATTTGCCTAATGATTTGACATCGATTCATCCAGCTTTCCATGTCTCTTTGTTGAAGAAATGTGTTGGAGATCCGACATCTATAGTACCATTGGAGAGTCTTGGTATAAAAGAGAGTCTTTCTTATGAAGAGATTTCGGTTCAGATCTTAGACCGGCATGTTAAGAGGTTAAGAAATAAGGAAGTTGAATCTGTAAAGGTTTTATGGAGGAATCAAAGAGTTGAAGGTGCTACTAGGGAGGCCGAGGCCGATATGATGTCCCGTTACCCCCATCTCTTTCTCTCCGATCCTACTCTAGCTTGAGACATTTAGTTCCTCATGGTTTGTCCTCATGTCTTAGTCATTTTCATATTTCCTCATGCATGCATGCTCATAAAAACTTGCTTTTGAGATTTTGATTTAGCTATGATTGATTTCTTCATGATTATGTGCATTTGAGCATGATTTGTATGGATGCCTTATGAAATGATGTTTTGAATATGTTTGAGCTTGGAGTTGATATTCCTCCTTGGTTATGTGATGTTGATGAAATTGTATTCTTGTTGAGCTGTTAGATCTTGTTCCTACCCTTCTTATGTTGCCTTTAGTTCCATTTGAGAACGAATGTTCCCAAGGGAGATATCATAACACCTCGAACTTGGGAAAGAGGGAAAATGCAAATTTTTGGGCTGCATGTTGTGTCTATGGTTCCCACCTATGGACTGTAGAAGCTTCTATGAGCCGTTGATGGCAACCGTAGGGAGTGGGAAGATAATTTTCTAAAATAAAGTCTTAGAACCAATTTTTACGGTTTTCCAGGATGGTCCATCAACCTTTTTACAAGCCATAGGTAGGTCTCGTAGATCACTCCCAGAATTAGTTAAATTTTAAGGCCTAGAGTTGGTTTCTACGGTTGGCATGTACGGACTATAGGAAGACCTACGAGCCATACATGGGTTTCGTCAAAAGTTGGTCCAAATAATAAGTTTTTGAATCATTCTACGATTGACCAGGACCGTAGCCTCTAACCGTAGGTCGAGTCTGACAGTTATTTTAAAGGGGCTTTTTAATCTTTTCCTAATTGTTTTAACCCAATACTATGTCATTTTACCTTCTACCCTAAGACCTATATAAACGTTTTAAACCCCCAATTTACCCACTTCAACTAATTCTCCTAAATCCCTATAGATTGACCAAGTTCATCCTCCCAAAACCTCTCAAGCCCAAGGATGAAAAAGAAGATCTAGGGTTCCATTCAAGTCTCCAATACTCCATTCTTTTTGGGATTCTAGCAACAAGGTATGATAGTATTCACCTATTGAGTCCTTTCCTCCATAGGGTTCCTAAATTCTCTAATCTTTATAAGTTAGTATCTCCAATTGAAATTAGGGGTTTCTTCAATCTCATGGGTTCTTTTCAATTATGATCCAAATGATTGTTTTATACCTTTTTAGGCATGAATTAGAGTAATTACATGTTTCTAAGTTGAATTCACATGAACCCATGCATGATCCATGATTTCTAGACTATGAACATATGATGATGCTTTTGAACTATGAAAAATGAATTTATGAAGAAATGCATATTTTCTCATGAAGTTGATATAATTGATTTGAGGTTGCTTTGAGAGTAAAGCATCGATGTTGTTGTTGTTGTTGTGAAAGGATTTCTCACATACTACTCAAAACATGATTGTGAAAGGGTTTCTCATATAAAGGATTCATAAGGTTGAAAGGTTTTCTCACCTAAGTTGAATCAAGACTAAGGAGCTATTCTAATAAACTTTAGATTGGATTTGCTACATAAGTGTTCCTTTCCATGGATAACAAGATGATTATTATTAATGGCTATTCCGTGGGATTTATGCTTAGCACCGAGTGGATAAGCGGCGATTACCCATGTCTCATAAACTATGTGCCACCACAGAATGCTTGTCTTAGATAGACGTTAGCTAATGGATCCACTTTAGCTCAAGATTCATGATCCTTACCTTGGCAAGTAGGACAATCTATTTTCGGTGTGGGATAGACACCGGATTCCATGTTATAGCTCACATGGTCTATGTCGGTTAAGGATAACTTCCCACAATAATGAACTAAGGTTACTTTCTAAAAGTATCTCAAATGTGTTTTAAATATGTTTAGCTTGCATTGATCATGGTTATGACTTATGTTTTCTAACATGCTGATTTATGATTTAACTTGGTCATTGCATGTCATATAAAGCCCCTTTTTAGCATGATTATATAACTCTTATGCATTGCTATCATACTTGGTACATTCCATGTACTAACACATGCTTTTGCCTACATTATCTCATGAATATAGGGTCCGACGTTCCTTCCTCGCATTTTCATGGCTGAGTGATTCTATTGACTTTGAAGATAGGTGAGTCCTCATGTTCCGAGGACCAAGACTCTTTTATTATTTTATTTCATTTCCATTTCAGATTTGTATGGGTTACCTCCCAGATTCATTCTATTGATGTAGTTGATGCCTTATTAAGACCTATGTTTAGACTTCCACTTTTGTCAAACTCTTTTATATGAAAATGTTATTTTTAAACTCCTTGATTTTATTGTCTTGTAAGATGTATGCTAAGTGACTTGATTGAGGCCTCTCGAGGTCTTATACGCCATGTCACGTCTAGGGTGTACTTTAGGTCGTGACAAGTGCTCATGATCTTTATAGAATAAATAGGTGTGATTAGAGCTAACGTAATGAGAAGTAATCTGAAATTTTGGGAAATCATATCCTTAGACCTCTTTAATCTTTAATTCACCTCATTCTATAATTGGTTTATAATTTTTACTGTTTTAATATTTGTTAGTTAATTATCTAGAAATAAAATGCTTAATCTTTAAACATAAATAAATTTTTGAACTTATTTTTTTTAGTGATATTGATACTTATAGTTAGGGGTGTTAAATGTGCAGGTTGAACTGCAATTGGAGAGATTAAAATGGGATGAACTAGAAATTGGGTTGGGCAATGACCCACTCAAATTAAATTTGGGCTAAAATGAGATAAAAGCGATTGTGTGATGACCCGCTCAATTTAAGCCGCTTAATATCACGAATATTAACATATTGCTATTTACCTTTTCTAATCACAATTTATATTCCTACTCAAGAAAATAAAAAGTAAGTTCTTAATTTTGAAGAGGAAAGTCACCAAACATTATATCAATCAAATAAACACATATTTTGATGACTCACTCAACATGTATTTTATGTAAAAAAAAAATACAATTTGATTTCTTTTGCATCTTTTTAAGATGAGTTTTGGATTTGATCAAATTTTGACGTTGTTGCAAGGAAACAAAAAGTTTAGGTGTAGTTGTAAATATTGCTAGACTTTAAAGTTGAACATTTTGATTTTTTTTAGTTGTTGATTTGGGAAATATGACATTGTTGCTCCCAATTGCACACTCAAGTGTACGCGGTCACACAAGTAATATAGTGACTCTAAAATAGCCGGATTATCGAACTCAAAGGACTTGTCGATTAACTATCTACCAAATTATACTAATTCTAATTATTTTATTCAAGCGTGACAAAAGAGTTCGATTTACATTTGAATACTAAGAATGCAAGAATTAAATAATAAGATTATCTTAGAAAGATTGAGGCAATTCAAGGGTTGTTGCATGTTAGGAATTCATATATCACATCTCTATCATGTATTTCTTACGGTTATCAAAGTACTTATTTATAGGGTTGGTATTATGATCATGATCTCTCGACCTCTAACCACCTACCTCAGTTGACTGCCTAACTAAATTGTTGAGCGTGGATAGGCAAACTCAACAGTGGAGAATTTATTCTTCATCCTATCTCTTAACCAAGCACGGTGTTCGTCCAGGTGTCAATCCTAAACACAAATCTAAACAAGTAGTATGCAAGAAAGATCACGCTCCTTGTATTCTTTGGTCTATCTACATATTCGTCTCTAGAGTTCAAGAATAGACAATTAATTTATCTCAATGGTGATCAAACATGGAAAACTAAAACAAGAATACAAGAGTAATTTATATGATAACCAAAATCATCCATAAAATGATGTTTAACAATCATCCATGGCTACAGCCCAGAACAAAGGCTTTTAGCAACTAATGTCTATGAAAATAAGAAGAAGAAAAGAACCCTAATGGTGAATTTTATTTCTTGCCTCTTGTGCTTGAAAAAGAGGAAGTTCCCCTACATAAGAAGCCTAAGGTTCTATTTATAGAGTTGGGCAAAATAATCCCTTCCCCTAATTGGATTCAGAATCCTTAAATTTCAGGATGTTTGTCTGGGAACTCTGGGGCGGCGCGCCATGATTGCACTAGGAATTTAGGGGCAGCGCGCCACCATCACTCTAGAATTGTTGGCGCAGCGTGCATGCAGTGCGCCAGCACAGGGTCTCAGTACTTTTGGGGTGAGGCAGCATTCTAGCCTTGCGCCTCAGCCCGGATTTTCTTCATGCTATCCTTTTACAGCTTCCGTGAGGTCCTTTTTAGCTCCGGTGTGTCCGAACTCCTCTGTACCCCCTGCATTTTCTAATAATGTATTTTAGTGTACAATCATCACAATATTTATCAAACCATAGTAAATAGTATAGATCAGACATCTTGAATTATGGGAGTTTAAGTGTTGGTAATTCTATTTTTGATCATTCTTCTGTATATTGAGGAGGGAATCACCTATGGATAAATTATCAAAATATTATCCGGAGTGAGTTATGTACACCAACTTAATCTTGTTTTGGTAGAATTGTGTGGTGGTCAAGATGGTCACTTTTATGGTTGTGCTTATATATCTTCATCTCCCTTAACCCTTCATTTATGATGGTTCTACTTTTTCTTGTGAAATTAATAAGAATCAAGTAGGGTAAACTAGGTATATTTTTATCCTAGACATAATTAAATTCGCTCCTAAAGGAATGCATCCTACATCATTCAACTCTCGTTCTATCTTAACTTCCTCTTGAGTTTCGTTATAGAATATATATTTGTCCTATTGTTCTTGAAGAAATTATAGTAATTACAGGTTAAACGAACAAGTTATAAGATATCAATTTTAATAATAACTCAGTTTACGACATAAATGTTCGTACTAATTCCATAAACCCAAAATCAGGGCGTTTAGCCACTCATACTTTGCTTACATTTGCAAGCTTAAGAATTGATGTTCAAAACAAGAAATAACACTAAATTAAAGAGAAGAAAAGTAATCCTAATAAAAGAAGCTATTTTGTGTTTGTTCTGTGATCCACAATATCGATAACCTCTCAAAAATGTCTAAGAGTAGCTTATATAGTAAGTGAAAAAAAAATTAAAGTGTCCCCACCCAAAACAAGTGCTACTTTATAGAAATTTTGTCCACATCTGGCAGGCCTTATACCGCAAGGGCGTCATACCACGAGGGCCTGTAACCTTGTCCTTCCTTGACTTTTCCAAAACTTCAAGGTCTTGAAATTCCGTCATAAACTTGCATCACGTGGGCTGGAGGTTTACGCTGAGCCTCATGCGGTGAGGTCCTGTTGGTTTTCCACACATAGCCATTTTTGAGCTTTTCACCTGCAAATCAATATAGCACATCAATTAGTTCTGAAATACAGGAATGAGCAATAATTGAGAGTATTTAGCATGTTTATTCTCGATACAAGACAAAAATATGGGTAATGCATGACTAAAGGATGTATAAAGATGCCTAACATCACCACCCCATACTTTAACCTTTGTTTATCCTAGAACAAACTACTCGACACTCAAATATGTTACACACTCGACTATGCCAATAGAACATGTCTACTCATTTATTGATCACCAGGACGGTTTAAACATTCTTAGTAATTGAGCGTATTTAGCAATACAAAACACCGGCACTTCTATTATGATGACATATCCTCTTGAAGCAACTCAGAAAGATAATGTAGGGAAAACATAATCACATCATCAAGCAAAGAGATAAATCAGTTCATTAAATTTTCATCATTCATGTGCCCTTACCTCTCATGAGAGATGCCCCATTTCCATTCAGCAAACATTACAATTACCGGGGCATATATGTAAAGAACATGTCGCTCACTCTCACAAGGAAGATTCTCGTACATTTGATATATGCCATAAGCTCGCTTTTAGTATTGTACTCTATTAATGAAAGTGATTTCAACATATGATCAATAGGAATTCAAGGGATGTAATGTCGGCTAAGGGACAGGTACGAAATATATGGTCAAAAATAAGGACTAACTTCCCTAAACGCTTTAATTAAGACCACGACTTAACGAAAAAAACACACTTTTCTTGTATCCCTCAATTTTTCAACTTTTTCTTTCGCTTTTCCTTGTGTCTCCCCTTATCTTTAAGTCTCGCCCTATTTTTCCTCACACCGCTAGCAAATAACAATTTTTCTATTTTTCTTCTTTTTCCAAATGTTAAACCTTTTTAGTTTTGGATTTCAGATAACTTTAGATGAATGATTAAAAGAGACCTTGACGCTAGGGATTCTACTCTTTACTAATAATATACTCTAACTTATTCAAGGGGTTATTCAAGGGGGCCATTCAACTTTTTTTCTTTAATTTCCACCCCATTTCTCATTGTTCATTTTCACCTATCCCTTTTCTTCTAAGTATTCAACTTTAAAAGTGCATTAGAGGCTTTGAAATTAAATCTTAAATGGCTAATCAACATAGAGGAATGGCTATTTAAAAAGCTATCAAAGGAATACGATTAACAGCTCAAGGGGGTTGACTATGGACATTGTATGAACAGTCAAATATTTAGTCAAAATGTTGTTTAACAAAGAAATGCCCAGCATCCTTCCTTCATATCTGATTTATCGGAATTTATGGACACATTTTGTAACACTGTACCCTGCCCGTTCGAACGTTTGAACTAACTCATTTTTTGGGATAAGATTAAGAGTTTTTAACATATTAGGAAGAAATTTTCATGAGGTATTTTAATTTTACAATGGTCGTCGTGTTTTAAGTTTTGATGTCAAGCAAGTTACAAAATAAAAGTCGGCAAAAATTATTTTAAATTCCGATAAGAAATTCTATAAGAATTTGGGTCAAATGTCTCAAATATTTTCTCCTAATTTATAAAGACTTGGAACACCCAAAACTCATCAAAATCAAAGGTCTACGAGTCTAATTTCCAACACTCTAAACCTTTTATCTATACGAATTTAGAATAGAGAGATATTAACATTTTATGAGACTGCACAAACATGCACGTTGAGGCAGGGGCCCTTGCCCCTAGGACAATTGTGCTTTATAAAATACCACCATCTTCGTTTTCTTCTAAAGAACTCGTCAAAAACCCAAAAATAATCAAATACATAACCCGACAAATCCTCCATCGGTGTTAAGTTTCTATCTCAAAAGCTCAACAAAATTTGCTCTCCATCGCAAGCACATCGTTGTGGTATAGTTTTCTCATCAATTTAGGCTTTGTTTGTTGCTACTGCTAAGAGATAGTTCATCAAGTGTATACTTTTCTACTGTTATCATCCATTTATTGGAAGGTAGGAGTTCTTAATCCTTGACTCACTATAAATTTAAGCTTTAGAATCAATTCTCAGGAAAACTTATTGTTATTGGCATGTATATCGTATTTTCTTGCTGTATATTGAGTAAAACTAGTGGTGTATTCTTCTAACAACTTGTTTTGGGATTTCTCATATTTTTGTCAAGGTAATATTTCTCCTACAACCTTCCTTCATAATTCCATGTCTTAGCATTTTATAGATTTTCAAGCCACAAAGTGTTGCTTTGGATCCCGTGACTCCAGGGATCCCCTTTGCCTTATTAAGTTTGGCAGTTAATATTGTATATTGATGTATTAGGTATAATATATTTGTGCACCACTTTTATGAGTCGCATATGGATGTTATCGATTAAAACTACGTAAAGTACGCCTTGTTATTTTACCTCATGAGCCTGTCAGCTAGCTGCTCATGTGAGATGTTGATAGATTCTTCTTGTTGTTATTAGCTGTTGGTTGGTTACAGATAGTGATGTTGTTTGTTGAGTCAAAATGGAATGGACTTAATGACAACCTAAACTGTAAAACCCTGCAAATTCTAAGTTAATCTAAATCATTCTTCTTATGCGTAAAGGCCCGGATTTGATGTTTTATGATTATGCATATGCGTCAAGATACTTTTTTAAGGGTAAGAAGTGTATTGGATATGAAATAAGGTCATAAGGAACCGAGACAGAGTCAGGATTAGAAATATGGGGGTTCTAAATTGAAGGACAGAATAACAACTTCAAAAATGATCAACAAATTAACGAATGAGTATCAATACTCAATATATAATTATAATTTTTTTTAAATGAATCATTTAAACACAATATAAATACAACATTATTATATAGTTGCACTCGACAACTTGTCATGTTGTAATGACCCTTCAAGTCATTTGTGTGTTTGTGCCACTTTTCTGTCGTTTAGAGTGTTCCTGTAGTGACCCCAAGTTATTTCTAACTTGCTGGCACTGTAGGTTCGGTTGTCTGGTCGTTCGTTTGGGTGTTGTGCCTGTTTTCTTGTTTTGGAGCTCTTGAACCTTAAAAAGCTAATTTCGGTCATAACCTCAGGTAAATGATCTCATATGAGGACTTAGATGGTTCCATCAGCTCTGGAGCAGCCAAATTAGGCTAGAAGCATGGTTGGCCTGAGTCACGGGGCTTCCGGTGTAACTTTGGGGCCATTTGGCTCTTTAGCCTTTGAAATTTGGCTTGAAGTTGACTTTTGTCAACATTCTTGGTAAACGCACTTGGATGAGATTTTCGTCAGCACGGTTAGTTTCGGAATGCCGAGTTTGGTCTAGAATGACCCTTCGAGCGCTTTAGGGGGATTTCGATCCAATTCCGAGGCCCTCGGTTAAAGTTGGCAAAATTGGCATTTGGGAAGTGGGACTCACTTTTTTTCAAAACGACCTGGTATGAAAATTTTGACTGTGCCATTGAATCCGGAACGTCGAATTTTATGGGGTAGAATATCTCGTTTGCATATTCGGGGTTCCGAACGAATCCCGAGCACCCCGTCGGAGTTTTGGGAATGCCCAAAACTCAGCTGGTGCACAACTGAAGTTGCAGACACATTTCTTCTCCGCATTGTTGGAGGTGTGAGTGGGTCTTCTCTGCGTTCGCGGGCCAGGGGCCGCGTTCGCGGAGGTCTGTGGCAGTGCTCTCCGCGTTCGCGTGAGATGCCCCGTGTTTGCGGAGTTGTATTCCTTTTCCCTCCGCGGTCGCGGTTAGAGCTCGGCGTTCGCAGAGGCATGCAGGTGGTGGCAGTATTTATTGGGGAATCGGGCTTGACATTTGTAAAAGTTCAAAATTCATATTTTCCTCAATTCGACAAGACATGGCACTGCTTCAGATTACTGAGAACATGACCTTAAATAGGAGGATGTGTGGAAGTCGCGTATTAGTGTAGAAGGTTAGTGGAGTGTTTCCTTGCTTTAAAGGGTTTAGGCTGCTTGGTGTCTATCGTTGTACTAGTCGTATTCTTGTAGTTCTAGTTTTTGATATCTATCATCATCTGTGTATTGTGTTTCGCACTATTATGTTGTTGTTCATATTCTTTTCTTGTAGGCTTTACACTCTTCTCTTGTTAGTTGTTACTTGTTATATTTTTATCATTATTTTCTATTTTTTTATAACCGAAATTGTTGCACTTGAGCCGAGGGTCTTTTGAGAAACCTTTCTACCTCCACGAGGCAGTGGTAAGGTCTATGTACACTCTACCCTCCCTAGAACCCACTTGTGGGATTTCACTGGGTATGTTGTTGTTATTGTTTCTATTTCAGGTCTATGTACACTCATCAAATGTGCAGGCAACTCTGCAACTAACATCTCTTTCCATTTAATTGAGATGGGAACTTCTGTCCTGTCTCCTGTCTATTCTTTTCCCTTCTTACTACAAGCTTAGAATATAGCATCTAGATGTCCATTATTTTTCACAATACATAAAGCAGTTTATCGCTTAAAATAAAAGGAAAAAGAAGTCTGCATTATTTTAACTTCCCCGAGAGTTTTAATGCAAGAAACCTGGAGAATCTTGCAGTTTAGCTACAAATCAGATTACATTTGCATGAATGTAATTGATATTGCAATCTGACAATTGATATTGCAATCTGACAAATGATAATGCAGCAGTGTAATGGCATATGCTGTTATAAAAATGTATTGAACACACTTATGAAACCAGGAAGTCTAAGGTGATATCGGTGGTAACCGGCCTGAAGATGTAAAGATTATAACAACTGTGAGAATCATGTCGTGCATTTGCTTTTCTTTACCACGTCTATAAGCCAATATTAGGGGTTATGATTGCTTACACTTTGGAGTGCCTCAAGCTTTCTCTGCAGGGCTTCATGTTCTGCCTGAATACGGAATGGAACACCGTGCTTCTGATAAACATTAGTTTGTGCCAGATCCTCGTCAATTTCACTTGCAGTAGTTGCAAAAGGATGATTTGCAGGAATCCACCTGATAGTATCAGGATCCACATCAGGAGGCACTGAATGACCTTCTCTAAGAAACAATGTTGGTCTCTTCCACTGATATGCACGTGACCTCCGCTTCTGATGGACAGCTTATTGCTCCTTGGTAAGAGTTACTGGTGCCAAAAGGTACACTTGCCCACACATCTCTACAGTTGAATTGCTCTAGCTGACTTTGACTAATGGATTATTGAATGGGTCGTCATATTTAATAGGATTTGATCTGAATTTTAAGACAAATCAAAAAGGAAAAGCACGCATTGCAGCATTTAAAAACTATGCAAGCACTGAATTTCAAAAAGTATCATCTCAGCAGCAGATCATAGGACAAGAATCTACATCCTGAAAAGTAATGAAACAGCAGAAGAAATACATCATAGACAAGCAATTCAAAAGGTTAATGATCCATACATGCCTCTTCTATCCGATCTTAATTGCCCACGCCTGACAAGATCAGCTACAGACCCAGGACGATTGCGTCTTGACCTTTTTGCAACATAACTCCTCACCATAATAACCAACAAGGTGACCATGGTAGATAATGCAATTGCTAAACTAACACCAGAATGTTTCTTTACCTGCAATTAAAACACATGTATTAAAGAGAAAAGGCCAAAATGAAGAAAGCAGGACCTTCCCTTTCCTTTCACCAATGGGTCCTCTGCCGAACCTGGTCTCCATCTTCGAAACCACAGGTCTCTAAAAAAAAGTGAATGCAAGGTCCAAGCTACTTTCAATCGTGAATTTAATCAATAAATACATTGCACTGGATCTGAACATCTAATCGGAATTATAGAGAGCCCAGATGGAACATGAAAAATTTGCACCATCACACAGTAAGTGAGATGAAGGAAGAAATAGTTGGTATGTCGATAAAGAGTAGGAAACAAAACATCATACCACATACCATAAGATAGAAGGGAGAACAAAAAAGTGATATGAATATAGAACATGTTGAGCCATTTACCAGGAGGGTAGCGGGAGGTAGAGATTTGACGCTCTCTTGTAATTTGGTAACAGCGTGTTGCAGTTGAAGAGGGAAACTGGGGTTGTTGGACTTGACAACCATAACTTGGTGCGGAAGATTCTTCGAATTCTTGGCATCACCATTAGCAACTACGTCAAGCTTCTTCCTAGTATACCTCCGGAATGCATGAAGTGGTACCGGAATTGAGACTGTATGAAGTTGTAGACTCCACATTGAACCTCCCATTTTTTCTCCTATCTCAAAACTAGGGTTTCGCCTTCATATCCAAAATCCATCCTAAAACAAAATTAAATTAAACAGTAAATAGACACGCATGTATCCACCACATCTACAATTGCTTCATCTTTACCTGATGATAAATTTCATAAATCCCTCTATCCCAAATTTAACTAGCCATATGAGAATTATTCTTTTTTATATATATACTAGACACATAAGCCCGGCCCAACATGTATTTTTTTTGTGTTTCAATTTATACTATATAAATAAAATTTGGAGACTCAAAATAATTTTGTAATATGATTTTTAGATATTTAAAGTTGTTAATTGTTGTGGTTTATAGTATTTTTTACATAATTTTCAATAATATATATGTGTTATTTTATCCATTCCAATTTATGTGGCACTGATTAAATTTTGAGAGTCAATCAAACTTTCTATCACTTTTAAACTTTTAAATTGTTAATTATTGTGATTTATAGTGTTTTTTACATTAGTTTCAATCAAATAATATATGCTATTTCTCATGTTCCAATTTATGTGGTACTGATAAAAATTTGAGAGTTAACTAATTTTTTTATATATCTTTAAATATTTTAAGTTATTAATTATTGTAATTTATAATATCTTTTACGTAATTTTCAAGTAATATATGTTACTCCATTTGTTCCAATTTATGTGTCACTGATAGAATATTGAGAATCATTTTTAAAAAATTATGTATTGTGAATTATTATTGCGATTCATAGTATGTGTTACATCATTTCAAATAATATATGACTTCTCATGTTTCAATTTATGTGGCACTAATAGTATTTCTAGAATCAATCGACTTTTATAAATCTCTTTTAAACATTTTAAATTGTTAATTATTGTGATTTATCATATTTTGATATAATTTTTAAATATATAACAAATTAAAAAATAATTAAAATAGAAAAAGTTAAAAAGAAATAGTAAATACTTCAGTAAAGTAAAATGAATTCATATATTCTTATTACTAAGTCACTATTGTAATACCAATTATAAAAACAATTAAGAAGTTGGTATGCAATTTGTCCAAATGAATAATAAACACAAGAGAAATTATAAAGAGTAGCAGGAAAGGGGTCCATGTGCTTGTGTAGTGAAATGATGTGATGGTGAGAGAACAAGAAGGCTCAGACAAATGATGTCAGCAGAGGGTAAATTTGTCAAAGACACTTGAAAGTTTTTATTGAGGCCACAGTAAAAAGCTTGACAACTAATACAATTAATTTATTATTATATAATTACCAAAACATCCTTCAACACAAATGCTATAAAATGACCAGATTACCCTTCAATTGCCAGGCAGGCATGTTGACCTCCTGCCTGGTTCACCTAGTGAAACTCCCTTTTATATAATAGTATATAAGTAATAAGTAATATATAATAACAAAATTGTATTAAACTTTAATCCACGAGAAATTCAAATTAATAAGTGGAAAATATAATTAAATTAACTATTTAATTTAGTTCATTAAATATGATTTCATTTAAAAGGTCTAAATACATTGACTAGCCCATTTAGACCATCTCCAACTAGGGGTGTCAATGGTACAGTTCGGTCGGTTATTTTTTTAAAATTGTATCATCCCAATTTTTCGGATATTTTATAATACATAACCAAAATTAGATTTTTTAAACCATCTCAATCATATCGGTTTCTCTTCGATATCGGTACGGTTCGGTTAATTTTCGGTTTTTTTCTTTTAAAATATCACCTCCAAATATACTACTATTAAAAAATTTCTTTCACAAATATATTCTTGAAAAAGCACTTTAATTCTTCACCAAGAAGACAAGAATTTAAAACCTTGTAGCCGTATTGTTTGATCTTAAACATTTAATAGGAGTGTTTGCATAGGTTTTGTTGTATTGTTTGATAGAGTATCTATTATATTATCTTTTAATTTTAAACCTAATTAAGTAAAGACTAATTAAAGAGCAAAGACCCAAAGTCGTCTAGTCACTAGAGGCTTAGGACCTAGGTTATATTTATATTTGAAAATTGTTATAAAATGTATTTATATATTAAATTTAACATATTGTTAATATATAAAATATGTTTGCATACGTGTAAGGTTATTGGGTTCGGTTCAAGAATTTTTTAATTTTTTTCATAAATTAAAAGGACCATTCCAATTGTTCGGGACGGTTATACACTTAAATAAAAGTCCACGGTTTTATTTAAAAAATAACATAAATCGGTTCGATTCGGTTAGGTTCGGTCGGTTTTTCATATTTTTTTGACACCCCTATCTCCAACCCACCTCTATTTTACTCTCCATTCTCTATATTTGGAGAGTAAAATAGAGAATGGGCACTCCAACCCCTCTCCATATCACTCTCTATTCTTCATATATAGAGAGTTGAATAGTAGTTCTCCAAATTTGGAGAACTACTATTCACACTCTCTATTTCACTTTTTCAATATTTTACTATTATTTCTATTATTTTCTAATTAACATATTAATTTACATATAATGTCATTAATTAAATATCTAATATTCATAATTCTTTTTAAATGTAATATAATATTTGTAAAAATATATTATTTAATATATACTACTTTCATCCCGAATTAATAGTATTTTAAATGGTCTACAATTGTTCAAACTATTTGTGATCCACATTCTCAAAAGAAGAAATATTTCGCGATGAAACAAGAATCGTGCCGCAAAGATGTTGAACGTGCATTCGGAGTTTTGCAATCACGTTTTGCAATTATTGAAGGACCGTCACGTTTTTGGAGAAAGAAAGTGCTACATGATATAATGACTACATGTATTATATTGCACTACATGATAATTGAGGATGGACATGATTTTAATGTACCAATTCAAGATGTCGTAGAGGCTCCAACTCCAATGACAGAAATGGTAGTAGATGAAAATCTCCGATTTTAACAATTTTTAGCTAGACATAAGAAAATTAAGGACAAAAATGCTCATTTTGAACTTCGTAATGCATTAATAGAGCATTTATGGGAGCAACGTAATAATTTTGAAAGTTAAGTGTTTATGTAATGCATATGTAATTGTATTTCACTTTCATTTGAATTTGTCCATTAATTTGTATATTATATATTTTTTTTGCAATTTATGTTATTTAGAAATTTAGAATAAAATATAATTTTATATTAAATAAAAATTTTGAAAAAATAAAATTTTATATCACATGAAAATTATATAAAGTAATTATTTGAGAAAAAAGAAAGAAAGGATTTATATTATGAAATAAGAAAATAAGAATGAAATAGAAATGATAATATAGTATTGAGGAGAGAGAAAAGGATTCCTTTTTAAAGAGTAAAATAGAGAATTGAATTGGAGTTGGTTATATGAAAAAAATAGATAACTCTATATTTGGATAGTAAAATAGAGTTCAAGGTTGGAGAGGCCATTAATTGGACTACAAATGATGAATCCACTTTGTCAAGTACCTAATGTCATTTTATCTTAGATGCCTAAATTTGTGTCATGTTTTAAAAAGTTAAATGTATGAGCCAATAGGATCATGTAATATGTTAAAATGATATATTATGCCTAGTCATATTAAAGGCCAATGAAAATGTGTTGTGTACATGTGATTTGTTCCAACTAATCAAATGTTGTTTTGTCAACTCCAAAATGATTGGTCGAAAAGACTTTGTTCTTACCACAACTCATTCGTCCTACAACTATAAATAGAGGTTTCTCAAAATTTAGAAAAAGAGATCAGGATTTTATAGAAGCCAAATAGAAAGGTTGTGGATCAAACATCACATATGGGCAAGGTGATAGTTAATGCTTCGAGAGAGCTGAAAGTTCATGAGAAGAAGAACTATTCTATTCATGATGGTGTGACAGCAATGGTATTTGCTTTGAAGATTTGAAGGCATTACCTATATGGTATATATTGTGAGGTTTTCGCAGATCACTGCTACTTTTAGGATAATTTTAGCAAGAGGGATCTCAATTTGAGATAGCAACGGTATTTGTAGTTACTTTTGGATTATGATTGATCATTTTTAATCACCCGAATAAAACTAATGTAGTAGTTGATGCATTGAGTCATAAGGTAGTTAACATGGTAGCTTGACAATGTTGTAGGTCGAGAAGGGATCTTTGTATATAGATGTTCAGTCCTTGGATAATAGCTTTGTGAAACTATAAACTTCATAGCCTGACAGAGTTTCTGCTTATGTTGTGGTATAGTCACTTCTGATAGAATAAATTAAGCTCAACGGCTTGAAAATGAGAAATTATCCTTGATTCGAGCTAAAGTTTGAATCAGGAATGTGTTTTGAGGGTCAAGGATCGTAGCTGTGTTACTTGAGTGGATGACTTGACTAGGTTGAGTGATCTTGGGTGTATTTATATTCCTATTTACTATGATTTGTCCACATATACCTTGTGTTTTGAGAATATTCTTCATGCTATTTGCTATGTTTTGATTATCTTGCAATAATTGAATACTAATACATGTGATTAGCTTATGCAGGAATTTTTGAAGGGAAAGTGAGACCATGAGAGCTAGAACAAAGAAAGAAAGCGTGAACGCAACTCTAAGGAGCATGCAAAGGATGAAAAGGAGAAAAATTGGGCTGAGGCGCACTATGGCGCGCTGCCCCAGACCCCAAACTACAGAGCCCCCAGCTTGGCACACTGCAGGTGCACCGCACCAGGGGCCAAACTACTGAAGCCTAGTATTGGCGCTATGGTGGCACGCCACGCCAGGGTCATCCCGACGAAAATTCTCAGATTTCAGGATTCCGAATCTCGCGAGAAAAAGGAATAAATTTTCCAAACCCTATAAATAGAACCTTAGGCCTCTTTTGTAGGGTTACTTCTTCTTTTTGAAGTGCAAGAGTGATAACGGCGTGGATAGTATAGATTATATGAAAGATTTAGAGGAGCTTAATGTACACCAAATAAAGACATATAATGTGTTAAAGGTCCATCAAAGTGAAGAGAAAGAAGAAAGTGGACATGTGTGCAAATGGCCATCTCATGAAATGAAGAATTCACAAAAGAAGACAACCAAACAAGACTCTTATCTCATTAACGGTAAAATTGTTAAAGAACTGTCTTCTTAATTTCCTTAGTATAAATATTAGTCTTTTTTCATTTTTGGAGGGAGAGTATGTTGAATGTTGAAATTGAATGCTCTCAAATTGTAGTTGCTAATTTAGTGTTAGTTTAATTCCATTAAGGATTGGTGAGTAATTAGTGGTTAACTCTTTGAATTGATAGTTAACTTCTTCTAGCTTAATCGATCATCGAGTTTCCCTCTTTGTGGATTCAATTTGGTTTTCTCGTTTTTGATTGAGTTTGGGTTATTCTTGTTTGGTCAGATTCAATTGAGAAGTGAATGTATAAAGTCCTTTGTTGCTCATAAATTCAATTAAATTTCAATAATTCCACATATGTTTTCTTATTTTTTTTCAATTGCTCCATCCATCCTTATCATTTGATATCAGAGTCAGGTTTAGATTTGTTCCTACAAATCTAGTCTTGGTTTGCAAAATCAAAAAAAAATAATTAAAAATCCAAAAAAATTTCATGAATTTTTTTGTTTTGTTTTGTTGTTTTTGACACTAGATTCTTGTTCCCTAGTGTTTTTTGAGTTTATATTTCAATTTTCGTTCAATTTGGAGTTGTAGAAGTGAAGTTGTCATTAAAGGGTTTTGAACTTTTGAAACTTTTTAAATTTTGAAAGTGGGTCTTGTGATTGAGAAGAAATTGCAGGTTAATAACCATTGGGGTTTGTTCTCTAAGTCAAGGGAAAGATAATCCTAAAGTTTGAGCTAATTCCGAGTTGTTTTGAAGGTATTGAAATTAATACGTGTTCTTGGTGTTCTTCAAGTTGTTCTTGAAAAAGAAGGAAGAAAGTACTTTTGATTCAATATTTTCAAGTCAAAAGTGGGTCAAGGTGTTTATTAATCCATTGGTGGAAATTTAAAAAAAAAAATTCAAAAAAATAATAGAAATTCCACATGGACATGCCACGTTAGCAGTCAAAGTCAACTGTTGATTGCCGAGTCAGCAGCCACGCATGCGCCAACACAGCAACAGTCAGCGCCAGCTCTTCCAGACGCGCCATGTGGCACGTGGAGCCCAACTTCAGAGACTAGAGCCGTCAATATGGGCTAAGCCCGTTGGGCCGGGTCAGCCTAACCCGTGATTTGATAGGATTGGTCTAAGATTTATAGAGCCCATTTTAAAAAAGAGTTTTTTAGCCCGGCCTGAATAAGCCTGTTGATTTGAGGGGCTTGAGAAATATGAGTAGGGCTGGCCCGTGGGCCAAATAAAAATTAATTAAAAAATAAAAATAAAATAAAGTATTAAAAATAACAAGAGGCCAAACTCAATATCAATTTAAAGTTTTAAATATTAAAATTTAAATACAAATTATGTTTATAAAATATGTACTACATAAAATAAAAATTCCTTAAAATTTCTAGGGAATCACTACGTAGGCCGTAGCCTTATGAAATATTGTCATATTTTTTCTGTTTTACTATGATCATTGAAAAACAATTAGATTAATATTTATATTTAGTTATTTATAATTTTACTTGAAATCAAACTTAATAAATATTATAAAGATAATTTTATTTGTGGATTTGATTAACAAGTAGTAACAATAACATCATGTAATATTGTCTTGTCGATATTTATGATAATATTTTTAAATTATAATTTGATTTTAAAAATTATAAAAAATATACTTTTAAAAAAAGTGGGCTGGCCCGGCAAAGCTCGTAGCCCACATACTTGTGGGTTGGGCTGACCATTTTCTAGCCCATAAAAAAATGGGCTAGCCCGGCCTAGCCCATCAAATTTCAAAGCATGTATGGGTTAGCCCGGATGGGGTGGGTCAGCCCATATTGATAGATCTATCATAGACTCCAATGTGCAGATTTTGGCTTAAGAGGCCAAAAATATTCCAAGTATAGAAAGTTTTTTGGACCTAAAATTTTTTCTAAGTGTCCAAACTTCGTGATTTTTTTTCTAAACTCTTTTTCCTTCGATTTTTCAACTATTTAACAATTAATTAACATCTTTAATTACTTGTTAACTAGTTTTAATCATCAAATCATCCAATCAAAGTCTTACGAGTGATGAACTTCTTTAAGGCTTAAAAAAATTTCTAAGCATCCAAATGCACTTCTTCTTCTTCCACACTGTTTTTTCTTCTATTTCTCAACTATTTAACAATTAATTAACATCATTAATTACTTGTTAACTAGGTTTTAATCATCAAATCATTTCTTTGATCCTTCAAATTAAGTAACAACAAGTAATTCTTCTACTTTTGCTACTTAGTTTATTTTGAATCCGAATCTTTTCGTGCTTCTTTCTTCTACTTTTCTCATCTTAATTTGTTGATAATCTTTTTGATTCAAGCCCGTTAGATTTTTTTGGGTCGTCCTTCTTTCAAGAGTCGTAAGAATTCACTCCACCACAAAGGATAGGTGACCTTGAATTGGTTGGCAAAGCTAGTTCACTATCAATTTTGAGATGAAGCCATAGAAGGTGAGTTGAGAGTTCAAATAAAGAGTGTCGTGAGGAATTTTGCTACTAACTTGTTTTTTGAGTTTTATAGGTATGGTGAAAGGATCATTATCATTTTGCTATCAGGATCCTCGTACTATGAGCACAAATGAGTTGTTTGCTTCAATACAAGGAAATATTGAAAAGGTCATTCAATTAGTCACCGACATGGCACCCGATGAGTTGGAAAGACTATTGAAGGGTACTACTCGTCGTGATGAAGAGCCTAAGGAGTTGCACAACCAAGGTGAAGACACTTCATGTTATGAGCTTAATGACTCTTTGCCACATAGTGATAATGTATTTGTTAAGAGTGTTCATACACTAGTTGATCCTATTGATGACCGAATAGATTCTTCTTGTAAGATCAATTTGTGTCCACCTAGTGTTGACACTTGTGCCTTGATTGATATTACATTTCCATGTAGTTCTTTGTCATGTTTTGATGATGTGCATGTTGAGAATGTGGATACACTAGTTGATCCTATTTATGACCAAATTATTTCTTCTAGTAAAGTCAATTTGTGTCCACCTAGTGTTGATACACGTGCTTTAAATGATAGTTCATTATCAAATGATATTGGTGTTGATCAACTTGTGTGTAATAATCCTTTGTTTGATGTTGACATGACTAATGATGGTGAAATGCATAGTGGTGTGTCTTGGCATGATAGAAGTGTAGTCCCTCTTGAAAGCTACCAAGTGATTGAGAATCTACTATGGTATAATGACACACTTTCCAAAGATGGAACTCTCTTCTTGGAAGATGATAGTACGTCTATTGGAGAGGTTAGTAGTCAAAAGAAAGAGGGTGCATGTTCTCTAATGAGCCCTTCATTCTTGTGTGACCCCATTTTTGATCAAGGCCTTAATGCTTGTGGATCAAAGTATGATTCTATATGTGGGCACACCTTGGATGAAGTTCATTTATGTAGCACCTTTCTTTATTACTTGTTTGCATATGATGATGCTCATGCTTTTGAGTGGAGAATGTTGTTGAAAGATAAGAGTGTCAACCAAGTAAAAGGGGGTGTATTTGATCCATGTTCATGGATTTTCTTTTCATTTGACCCCGATAATGCGTTGAATTGTGGCACTTGTGTAGTAATGCTTTGTCAAGATGACAAGAATAATGTGGATGAATTTATTAGCACCTTTCCCTATGATGGAAAGTCTTTCTTGAGGGTTTACAATCCACTTGAGGGGCCTACATTGTGTATGGGGAAGGATATTTTTCTAACTCTCTTTCTTTACTACCTCTTTGCGTATGATCTTGTTGATTGCACATCTTATGGGGCTAGGAGTTATTTGTCAAGAGAAGGTGAGGTTTATCCTAAATTCATCATGTTGTCTTTGTGTGTTCCATCTTATGATGTAATGAGTGCTAGGATCCTTGAACCTAGTTGTGATCTTGCATATAGGAACACCTTAGATGACCACAATGTGCATGACACCTTTCTCTACTATCTCTTTGCATATGACGAGTCTCATATTTATCTTAAATGTGCATTGCATTTGGGTCGGTATTTCATTGAGGTATATACTTGTTTGTATGACCATGGACCTTCTATTATTTTGACCTCGGTGAACCTTTGGGAGTATGCGAGCTTGTAGTAGTGCCATCTTTTGGGTGGTATTATCCTTTTGGTGTGTAGAATAACCAATTTCTTTGTGCTTCATGTATGGGCTTAATTGTTATGATAATGGAGGATACTTGGTTGTTCCTTGAGATTGAGTCTCCTTGGTATAAAGCTTTTTGTTCTAACAATTATACTAACTCTCTTCCTATGAGGACCTCTTGGTTGCTTGTCCTTCTTATATTTTTGCAAGGTTTGGATTTGAGGACGAATCTTTTTCAAGAAGGGGAGGATGATAACGGCGTGGATAGCATAGATCATATGAAAGATTTAGAGGAGCTTGATGGAGACCAAATAAAGACATATAATGTGTTAAAGGTCCATCAAAGTGAAGAGAAAGAAGAAAGTGACCATGTGTGCAAACGGCCATCTCATGAAATGAAGAATTCACAAAAGAAGACAACCAAACAAGACCCTTATCTCATTAAGTGTAAAATTGTCAAAGAACTGTCTTCTTAATTTCCTCAGTATAAATATTAGTCTTTTTTCATTTTTGAAGGGAGAGTGTGTTGAATGTTGAAATTGAATGCTCTCAAATTGTAGTTGCTAATTTAGTGTTAGTTTAATTTCATTAAGGATTGGTGAGTAATTAGGGGTTAACTCTTTGAATTGATAGTTAACTTCTTCTAGCTTAATCGATCATCGAGTTTCCCTCTTTGTGGATTCAATTTGATTTTCTTGTTTTTAATTGAGTTTGGTTTATTCTTGTTTGGTCGGATTCAATTGAGAGGTGAAGATATAAAGTTCTTTGTTGCTCAGAAATTCTATTAGATTTCGATAATTCCACATATGTTTTTTTTATTTTTTTTAATTGCCCCTTCCATCCTTATCAAAGAGCAAGGGACAACAATTCATCTTAGATTTCAATCTTCTACAATTTCTTTAGTCTTGAATTACATGAAAGCAATCTTGTTAATATTTTTGATTATTATGAGTGGCTAAAAGCCTTTGTTTTGGGACTGTAGCCATGGATGATTGTTGAACATCATTTTTATGGTTGATTTTGGTTATCATATAAATTATTCTTGTATTCTTGTTTTAGTATTTCATGCTTGATCACCAGTAAGATAAATTCATTGTCTATTCGTGAACTCGAGAGACGAATAAGTAGATAGACTAGAGAACACAAGGAGCGTGATCTTTCTTACATACCACTTGTTTAGATTTGTGTTTAGGATTGACACCCGGACAAACACCATGCTTGGTTAAGAAACAAGATGAAAAAAAATGTTTCACAGTTGGGTCTGTCTATCTCCATTCAACGATGTAGTTAGACGGTCAACTAGGGTAGGTGGTTAGAGGTCGAAAGATCGTGATTATACTATCAATCCTGTAAATAAGTAATTTGATAACCATATGAAATCCATGAAAGAGATGCGATACATGAATTCCTAGCATGTTTCAGCCCTGAAATTGTCCCTCTTATTGTTTTAACACCAAAATTGAAGTTGTCCATTGTTAGTTACTTTCAAGTATTAAATAATTGCAATCGTAGTAGTAATAAAAAAACAAATCAAATCTTTGAATTATACTTGCTTTAAATTGTAGATTGAGTTGAAGTAAATATAAATTGACCATAAGTCTTTTGGGTTCGACAATTTGGCTCTGAAAGAGCTACTATATTACTTGTGTGATCACGTACACTTGTGTGCGCATTTGGAAGCAACAAGTTTTTGGCGGCGCTACTAGGGACTTTAGAATTAATTTATATTTATTTTTTCAAAGTTTATATTTTTACTATTCAAGCGTTAATAACTTGATCTTAGCTGCTCTTGTTATAGGTATGCAAAAGTGTTACACTAGAGCAAAGAAGAGAACTGGTGGAGCCATTGCTAGAACCTAAACGATATCCACATTAACAGAGAAGGCTAGTGGCTCTATACCCAGTTCAACAGGGTGAGCCAGTCACAGAGGAGAACTCCGAAGAAGAACTGATTGAAGAACAGAAAGAGGCACCCGTAGTAATGGCAACAAGACCCGTCCGTGATGTGGCAATCCACTGACTACCAATGTTACTTTCAGCATTCGAAAACCATCACCGGGAGGTAGATTCGAGTTGAAGCAAAACATGGTACAATTGATTCATACTGCTGGGCAATTCACTGGCTTACCCCATGAGGATCCCCAAGTGCATATCTGAAACTTCTTGGAGATAAGCGACACTTACATTCCAACTGGGGTATCATTAGACTATGCGAGATTGACTCTGCTTCCATTCTCACTATTGGGAGAAGCAAGGCAGTGGTTGATATCTGAACCAGTAAATTCCATCACTTCATGGGATAATATGGTGAGGAAATTCCTAATTAGATTCTTTCCATCGGGCAAGACTGCAAAACTGAGGAGTGAGATCTTGAGCTTGAAGTAGAGAAGTGGAGAGAACATATACCAAGCAGGGGATCGATTTAAACAATTGTTGATTTCTTACTCACATCACTACCAGGCCAACGAGGTGCTAGTTCACACATTCATTGAAGGCCTCAAACCTAATGCGACGGTACTTCTAAATTCTACTGCAGGAGGACAACTCTAGAAAAAACATATGATGAGCTGTTTGAACTTCTTAATAAAATTTCAGAAGGCAACCCGAAATGGAATAGATATATGACTAGAAACATGGTGCAAAAGACTGTTGGACAGTCACCTAGTCGTTCATTTGGTTTTTATGTGAATTTCTGTGTTTTGGAGCTTTTGAACCTTGAACAATTGATTTTGATCAAAAGTTCAAGAAGACAACCTTAGAATCTAATTTTGATGGTTCACTAGCTCCGAAAGGGTTATTTTAGGCTAGTGGCATAGTCGCCATGGCCCCCAAGGCTTTCGATACGAGTTTGTGTGATTAGGGGTTTTAGCTTTTAAGTTTAAGCCCAAGTTTGACCTTGGTCAACATTCTTGAAAACTGTGCTTGGATGAGAATTCTGTCAGCGCGGTTAGTTTTGGAATGTCGAGTTTGGTCTAGAATGACCATTCGTGCGGATCCCGAGGCTTCTGGACTGATTTTGAGCCCCATTGTAGATTTTGGCTTAAAATGAAGTTTACTTCGTATGGAAGTTTTGACTGCTCCATTGAGTCCGGAATGTCGAATTCGATGGGTTGGGATATCTCATTTATGTCCACGGGGCTTTGAATGAATTTCAAACAACCCATATGAGTTTTTTAGTTTGCCAAAACTAGCTGATATGCATTAGCTGGTGCAGACAAGTTTTTGCCTTCGTGTTCATGGGCCACCTTGACCGCATTTGCGGAGAAGAGGTTGGCTGGCCTCCGCGTTCATGTGGCCTGGTTGCATTCGCGAAGGTCAGGCTTGCTGACCCTTCGCGTTCGTGAAGGTCAGGTTGGCTGACCCTCCGTGTTTGCGGGCCAACTGCCACATTCGAGGCACCCGAATTCCCTGCCTTCGCATTTGCAAGCCCCTAGCCATGTTCACGAAGGGATAATTTCCGAACCTCCACGTTTGCAGGCCCTTCAAGGCGCATTCGTGATGAAGGTTTTTGTCTGTTTTTTCAAATAAAGACAGACCCCCGAACAACAGTTAGCCTCAAATTTCTAAGTGCGATTTCTCTTTCATCCTAGTTCCGTTTTGGGTGATTCGAAGTCATGTGTGTCAAGAATTATTGAGGCTACGTGGGTGCATGATCGAAAAGTGTTGGAGATTCTTCGTTTGAGGTGAAATCGTGTGTTTATGGATTACCTGATGAAACGACCCAAATGCCCGAAAATGTGCTTCGGAAACACCTATAATTGTAATTTCCATATATCTCAAAATCCGTGCTTGATTTCGGAAATTCGACTTCATATTCTTATTTGTGGGGTCAAATTGAGTGGGAGATGGGTCTAACCCGAATTTTAGAGCAACCGTATCAAAATTCGAAAATCGCAAAAATTGCGATTTGGAGGGTCAACTTTAAAGGGGCATATCTCTTAGCACACAAGTAACTGGAAGGGCTGTAACCTATCAAATTAAAGCTCTTTGATTTAGCTTTCCAACGCACTTGGTTTCACCTTATTCCGCGTTAGGATGAGGGAGTTATGACCATTTTCGTAAAACCTGTCTGTGCAGATTTTTCAATTTCCAGTGACCGAATTTACTAGGCGGGTTGGAGTCATTTTTTATAAAAAGGGGATATGTCCCACACTTAGTCATTTTCTAAACTCCAAAAACACTCTCTAAGCCCTCTCCAAAAATTCCACCAATATCTTCAACCAAATTCAAACATCTCAAGCTCTAATTCCGGATTCAAGACTCAATCTCAAGCTTCGATTCTCCATTCCAATCTTCATCAAGGATTCTCCAAAGTTGAGGTATGTGGGTTTGATTGTGGAAACCTTCCTTTCCACAAGTCCAACCATTTATCCTCTATTTCTACTTCAAGTTTATGGGTCCTCATGATCAATTATGAACTCTTGAATTACGGAATTACTACTACACACCCTATTATGGTCCTTTTTGCATATTATCATGAAATGGAATTTTTATGTGATGTTTTGGTTTACATGCTTCCATGATCAAATTATGAAGGTTGATATATATATGTATGTTGTTGGTGGCTGATTTATATGGATTTTGGAATTGGTTGGACGTTAGTATTCTTGAAATACATGATTTCATTTACATGAACAATTGCCCACCATGTGTTTGATAAAATGCCCATTATAGAATTCTTAGGAAAGGGAAGGTCCAAGGTACGTCCTATGAGACGGATGGTTATGTAATTACTGAAATGATGATGAAATGGACACATGTATATGATTTTCCCTAAATAAGTGTTGTGAGTCGACCAAGCCTAGTACGGGGGGTAGTAGGCCCGTATAACCGTATCGAGGGGTTGTACCTTGGTTGCCTAGTACGGGGGTAGTAGGCCCGTATAACCGTATCGAGGGGTTGGTACCTTGGTCCCTAGCACGGGGGGTAGTAGGCCCGTATAACCATATCGAGGGGTTTGTACCTTGGTCCCTAGCACGGGGGGTTGTAGGCCCGTGTAACCATATCGAGGGGTTTGTACCTTGGTCCCTAGCACGGGGGGGGGTAGGCCCGTGTAACCATATCGAGGGGGTTGTACCTCTTTCGCCTTCCAAGGGGGTGTAGGCCTTGGGAATAACTTATATTTATTGGTCACTCGCCACACATGTACTACGTCCCACTAAATATGATTTTTATGTAAGCATCATTATACATATCATTTCATTAATATGCTATCTATTGGTATGATTACGCATTTTTTTTATGATGTCCATCTAATGTAGCATTGCATTGCATCCCATATACTTAGTACATTCAAATGTACTAACGCATACTCTATGCCTACATGATGTCACCATGTAGGGACCGGAGCACCGCTGACCATCCTCCTCCGCGTGGCTAGTACGATTTTCTATAGTGGTTATTGGTGAGTCCTCCATTTCGGGGACGTTGCTCATGATCTTTTGCTATGTATAAAACTTTTCCTTTCTGTTTATGTTTTGACTATGAGGGTGAGCCCGGTAGTTTGTCTTGGCCCCCGCTAAGTACTCATGTTTAGAGGTGGTGTTGGACAAGTTGTGTATTATGCTTGAGCTTGACTCATCTATGGTATTTATGTATCATTTTTTTTTTCTTCTTGCTCCCTTAGTCCCGATTTCCCCTTGACTATGCTTATCGCTTATGGTCATTTAATTGCTTCCGCGACCAAAGATGTGTAATGATACGCTATGAGGCTTGTTTGGGGTTCCTTCGGGTTCCCCATTCGCCGGTCACATCTAGGCCCTAGGCTTGGGTCGTGACAAACTTGGTATCAGAGCCCTAGGTTGAATGATCCTCGGAGTCCAAAACACCGCGTTGATTAGAGTCCGATTCATGGTTGTGTTGTGCACCACAACTATGAGTAGGAGGCTATGAGACGTTTTAGGAAATGTTTCCCTTCTCTATGTTCTAAGTCGTGCTGTAGAGTTGAATTAAGTTC
>JAGDQO010002373.1:0-34112 GCA_018342035.1 Solanum appendiculatum | reverse complement strand
TTTAAGCACAAATGATAAGATAAAAGTTGAACACGAACCTTAGAGAGTAGCACATCAAAGAATATTAGGGAAATAGGGTTGGGGTCGAGATGCAAGCAATCCAATGCACTTCAAGAACTTGAAATCACACACACGAGGCACTCAACACACCCAAATGAAGGTATTGGGAGTTTAAGAGAGAGAAAAAGGACAAAGAGTTGAAATGTTTTCTTTTTGAACTTGGAAAGACTCTTGTCCTATTTATGTCAGGCACACTCAGCGATTTGCAGCTAACATTGCCGAATGCATTCGGTGAATCACAGAAAGAGCTAAAGCTTGCTGATGAGGCCTGAACAGATACCAAACCTAAAAGCTGATTTGGTGAACTTGGATGAGTCTGTGTAGTGCACTTTGGTGAATCGCCAACTGGAGCTCAGATCGCCTAAATTGACAGTACACTTTTTCACTTTTTCCATCTTAAAAGGCGGACAAGAATGAGTCTGGATAAAGCTTTTGGTGGATCTCCGACATGGTTCTAGCATCACCTAAAGTACCTTTCGCAACACTTTGACTTCATTTCAACCAGCACTCACAACACTTGGCCTTTCATAAGTGGAGACAGAATAAAATGTCCATCATAAAGGCGTTTACTGTCTGTTCTTGATTCAACACACTTCCACTATAGTGACCGAGTCCTTTTTTTCCCCCACTACTTGTACATGGAATGATTTCCAGTGAGTAAAGTAGTCTGGGGGAAAGATAAGACATATTATTGAATGCAATAAAATAAAAGTAAAACATGGGTTGCCTCCCAAGAAGCGCTTTATTTAACATCGTGGCATGAAATAGTTCTCATTCCTCAACAATCGCTCTTGAGATTTTGTATGGTATCATTAGAGAACGTTCCCTTTTTCCTTGGATTGAGATAGGTGGAGATCTGGCACATTCGAGTCTTCTGCTATTTGATAGATACCGAATGAGAGGTCACTGTTTGAGATAAGGTGGAGAAGTCATTTTTCAAGTCCTTCAACACCTTGTCGGACCCTTCAACCTTTTTGATGATCCTCATGAGAATTTCCTCGGTTTGGTTTCCTTTCGAACCAGCTAGTTCTTTTGGTCATAGACAATCATAGGGAGGGATATACCTATCTTTTTCAGCCTCCCAATCTCTCTAATTTCCACGTCTCCAATCTTTCCAAGTGATATCTCGCTCCTTTTTCAAACCTTGGTTTGAACCCCGCCAGTTTGTACATTGGAATTAACTCGTACATTTTGAATAGGTCTAAGACTACCTACCATATTAGGAAGGATTTTATATGAGTTATTTTGAGTGCATAATGTTTATATGTTAAGTTGTAAGTTCAAGGAAGTTGCGAAATAAAAGTTGGAAAAAAGTTATTGTATATGTCATTAGTAAATTCTCTGTAATTTAGGGTTAGATGTCTTAGAAATTTTTTCCTAATATGTAAAGAGTTAGAATAGCCATAACCTATCAAATTGAAGGTCTACAAGTCAAGTATCCAACGCACTAAACCATTCATCAATACGACTTCAAAATTGAGAGATATGCAGATTTTTGTGAGTCTGCACAAGCAGACACCTCGAAGTGGGTCCCCAGCCCCAAAGTCGGTTATTCTTTAAATACACCCATCTTCTTCATTTTTTTTATTAGAACTGATAAAAAAACCCAGAAAAATCAGAACTCAAGCAACTAAATCCTCCATGGGTGTTGATTCTTTCAACTCAGAAGTTTAACGAAAGTTGCTCTATGTCGCGAGCTCAATGTTGTGGTTTAATTTTCTTGATGATTTGGGCTCCGGTTGCTGTAGCTTCAAAGAGGCAGAATCTTAGTATTATTATTTTAGACATTTTGCTTTAGGTAATCTTATTTTTACAACCCTCCTTCGTAGTTCCATGTTGTAGTACCATTTTTATAGATTTTTGAACCATGTGGTGGTGTTTTCGATATTGTGGTTGTGGGTAGCCCCTTTTGTCTTATTTTTGGTTTCACTGTTATTTTTGTTTATTGATGGTGCTAAAGAGATGGAGGTTATCGGGGGTCGGATTGAGGGGGATCATAGGGATAAATTTCGAGTAGTATTTCATTTATTTTGAGGTTAAAGATTGTATGTTAATCTCTCATCATGTGAGTTCTTATTGCATTCTAGGTCTTTTTTGGGCCATACTGTATGAAATGTTAGTATACATGTTGACATGCAGAAGATTGAGTTCGTGAATACTTGGCTTAAACCCATGACCTTGACAAAAGTTCAAAACTTTCTGGGGTTAGTAGGCTTAATAGTAGGAATCTTTAGCCATTAGTATAGAAGAAGACAAAATCCTTGGATACAGACATACATTTTGTGTTCTAGATGTGTCAAGTCTTTGACAATAGATTATTGTAGAAAGATACTATTTTTGATATTCTATTCACCCAGGTTCTACGAAGATGTATCATGATACTAAAGATACTTACTAGTGGCCTTGGATGAAGAAAGACATTGTTCAGTTCGTGGCATAGTGTCCTAATTGTCAGCAGGTGAAGGTCAAGCACCAGACACCAAGTGGGCTGACTCAAGAGATACCCATTCCATTGTGGAAGTGGGAGGCAATAAATATGGACTTTGTTACAGGTTTACCTCGTGCCAACAAAAGTTTGATTCTATTTGGGTAATTGTCGATAGAGTGACCAAATCGGTCTATTTCATGCCGGTTAGGACCACATTTTCAGCTCAAGATTTTTTAGTTCTATACATTAGAGAAATTGTTAGATTGCATGGTGTCAATGTATCAGTTATTTCTAGACGCTCGAGGATATGTTATGGGTGTGTGTTCAAGATTTCAAAGGAAATTAGAAAAAAATCACTTTCAACTCATCATACTTTTTTTTTAATAATATCTACTATTCCAGCGTCGCTATGGCGGTGTATAGGCTTTATATGGAAGAAAATGTAGATTCCATCTTGGTTGATTCCAGGTTGGAGAATTGGGATAGCTTGGACAAGGCTTAGTGCTGCAGGCCGTGGAATAGGTTAGGTTACTTATAGAGAGGTTGTTGATAGGCGAGACTTAGAGTCTTATGTTGATGATCATGTTTTTCTGAAAGTTTCTCCTATGAAGGGCATTATGAGATTTGGAAAAAAGGGCAAGTTGAGCCCTAGGTGCATTGAGCCTTATAACATCTTACAACGGATAGGCCAATTTTCCTATGAGCTAGAGTTACCTCAAGAGTTAGAGGCAGCACACCCTATTTTCAAGTTTCCATTTTACAAAAGTTTATTGGAGATTAAACACCTATAGCGCCGACAATAAATGTTCAGATTTCAGAGTAGCTATCTTATGAAGAAGTCCCATTGCCACAGTAGATTGCTAAATAAGAAGATTTTGAAATAAAGATATAGCTTCGGTACAAGGGTTTTAGCAAGGCCGTAATGTTGAGGAGCTGACGTGGGAAGCTGAGGAGGACATGAAGTCCCAATATCCCACATTGTTCGTTCCTTCAAATGAATAGAGTAGCATATGAGTATATGAGGTATGTTACTTATGCGCTATATGAGTTAGTGTATTGGTTACTATGATTCCACAAATATAATCATCATTCGAGACGAATGTCCCTAAAGGGGGAAGAATGTGACACCCCATCCGTTTGAACGTTGGAATTAACTCATACATTTGGAATAAGTCTAAGACTACCTACCATTTTAGGAAGGATTTTATATGAGTTATTTTGAGTTCACAATGTTTGTATGTTAAGTTTTAAGTTCAAGGAAGTTGCGAAATAAAAGTTGGAAAAAAGTTATTGTAAATGTAGTTAGTGAATTCTCTGCATTTTAGGGTCAGATGTCTCAGTAATTTTCTCATAATATATAAGATTTAGAATACCCATGACCTATCAAATCGAAGGCTTAGGAGTCTAATTTCCAATGCACTAAACCATTCACCAATACGACTTCAGAATTGAGAGATATGCAGGTTTTCATGAGACTGCACAAGCAGACACCTCGAAGTGGGTCCCCAGCCCCTAATTCTGTTATTCTTTAAATACACCCATATCCTTCACTTTTTTCATTTGAACTGATCAAAAACCCCAGAAAAATCAGACCTCAAGCTACGGGATCCTCCATGGGTGTTGATTCTTTCAACTCGGAAGTTTAACAGAAGTTACTCTATGTCGCGAGCTCAACGTTGTGGTATAATTTTCTTCTTGATTTGGATTCCAATTTTGTAGCTTCAAAGAGGCAGAATCTAAGTATTATTATTTCAGACATTTTGGTTGAGGTAATCTTAATTTTACAACCCTCCTTCGTAGTTCCATGTCGTAGTATCATTTTTACAGATTTTTGAGCCACGTGGTGGTGTTTTTGATTTTGTGGCTTTGGGCAGCCCCTTTGTCTTATTTGGTTTCGATGTTATTGTTTTTTATTGATGCTGTTAAAGTGATGGAGGTTATAGGGGGTTAGTTTGATTCTTATTTCAGTCACGTACGATGGTTGTTGGATTGAACGTCGTGAAGTATGCCTAGTTATGTTGCCTCTAGAGCTTGTCGCTCTTTTGAGATATTGTTGGAATGTCTTCAATGAATTTAGCTACTTATTATTGTTGTTTTTGGCCTCATTTTATGGGTTGGACTTGGCTGGTCATGAGTAAGGCATTATCCCCATATTAATTACTTATGGTTTGTTCTTATAGCCTTGTTGATTTTTGCGTTGTTGCATTACTTTGGTTGGCCAAGGATCATAGAGACGCCTTTGGGGCTTTTATTAAAAGGTATGTTGAGGCTATTTTTTCTCTTCTGACATGATCCCAATGGCCTAAGATATTTATGGCTGGTTTGTTATCATTATTTGACATGTAGCCTTATCCTATGGAGTTGGCTATGAACATAAGATGTAATATCTATCGGCGACACTTTGCTCCTTGCTTAGTGGTCTAGAAAAGCATGTTATAGTTTTGTTTTGATTATTCATGATTACTTGTCATTGTTGTGATGTTTCATCATCTAGTTGCCGCCTATGAGCTTGTTTTGGCCTCAGCAGACACTGACATTGCAGGGTTCTTGAGCATACAAATTGATTCTTATATTGAGCCTTCGGGTCGGGTAGACCGAGCCTTTGGGCCTGGTAGACCAAGCCTTCGGGCTGGGTAGACTGAGCCTACGGGCCAGGTAGACTATGCCTATGGGCCGGCTAGGTTGTACCTATGAGGCAGCATATATGTGTTGTACCACAGAGCCTCAGATTTGTGTTGATTCATGTCACATGTACATTTAGACAGTTCAGATCATGGAACAGGTATATTTAGACAGTTCAAATCAGATTATCATTGGGACCCAGGCAAGGGGGCTAATATGGGTATTTAGCGACTGTTTGTGCTCATTAGGACTTATAGTGATTGTGTGTTGTTTGTACCTATCAGGCTTATGGGGGCCTGGTCTGATTATTACTTGTTATGTGTTTATATTGTCTTACTTAGGGAGATAAGGTATTGATCTTCTTTTCACCCCCGCCCTTTTGTTTTTTCATTATACTTCAGTTTAACTTTTCAATCTGCCTTACATGCTTAGTACATTCTTTTGTACTTACATCCCTTGCCCGGGGGCGCTGCATTTATGCCTGCAGGTCCTCAGTAATGACAACACAGACCTGCTGATTAGCACAACCGCCTATCTAGCTGATTGGTTGACTCTTTCATTCCAGGAGCTGTCGGAGTCCTAGAGGTTTGCTTATTTTTGCTTTTTATAGATTTTGGGCATGCCGAGGCTCTTTCCCATCCAAGTGTTATATTTGTAGAGGCTTTCAAACTAGTGTGTTGGGTTGTATAGCTGCATTATTGGCCACGTTGGCCTATTTTTCTTGTTGGATGATGATTGATAGCCGCTTGACATATAATACATATCTATTTTTAGCTTCTGTATAGAGATCATGGTGGCTTTAATAGCCCACATAGCGTTTATGCTTTCCTAGATAACATGGGGGCCTTGACGGCCCAAACATGCCTATGTAATAGTTTGTTATTGCTTTATATAAACTGTTGGGAGTAGCTATTTTCTTTCTAGAGCTGTTGATAGGGCCCTTGCCGGCTGAGGGCTTACTTTTAAGCTAAGATATACTTTTTTGTTGTCTTAACTGTGTGTGGCTGCCTTGCGCCATTAGCAAGTGGTTCAGCAGGGTCGGCTCAAGCCTAAGTTTTGGCATTAGGTGCCAGTTGCGTCCCTTGAGTTTGGGGCGTGACAAACTTTGTATCAGAGTAACATCATATCCTAGGGAGTCTGCAAACCGTGTCCGATAGAGTTTTTTTTATGAATTTGTTGTGCACCACATTCTATAAGCAAGAAGCTACAGACATCATTTAGGAAAGTTACCCTTCTTTTGCTCAAATCATGCTATAGAGGTTAGACACAAGGGTTTATTTCTTTCGATTATGATTGTTGCTAAGCTTGCACTACAGCTACACTTACTAATGACATTGACATATATCGAGATTCAGGCTATTACAGAGAACAAATAGTCTCTTACATAAGCAATATGCGACTTAGAGGATGAATAGAGGGTCTATGAAAGAGAATAGGCCCATAGGTTTCAAACAAACGCTCATGTTGGTCCCAACATTGATATTCAAAGAGACAACCAACATCACGAACACAACAATCCCTTGGTAAAAAGTTAGATTGCTAGGGTCAGTCATGTTTGGGTTAAAGCTCTCGAGCTTAATGCTCACATCAGTATCATCGCCAAGAGCAGTCAAGATCAATTTTTCTACATTGTGATATTTCTTGTAGATCACTTATTGCGAGATGTCACACAATATTCTATTCTTACGGCCATGACGGTAATATACAACGATATTGTTTATTTAGGGACAGAGGGTCAGATTAGAATAAGGTCATCTATTTCAGTACACTCGGTAAAGAGAGGGCCACAATCCTCATCAGGTGAGGTTGAGGTATAGGGGGAGCACCTAGTTCTGGCAGTGGCTAGAATTGTACCTATGCATTGACAGGTATACTGACCATTTGTTCTCACTCTATTTACTTGACAAATCCAGGCTCAACATTATTGTATGTTACTCCATTTATTGCTGGAAAGTTTTTCATAGTACCAGAGTCATGGAGATGATTTTTTGTTGTATCTACCCCAATTGGTGACTACATTATTTCAAAAATGTTCTAGTGAGGGTGAATTGTAAAGATTGTTGGTCGTCTAGCCTTTAAGGCCTGATAGGTCTAGAGATGCTAGACTTTGATATTATTAGAGGCATGTGTTGGATGATATCATGTTACGCTATGTTGATTGATGAGCGAAGATTACTAGATTCCATTTTCCATGAGAGTTAGTTTGAGAAGGGAAGCCTAAATACCAGAACCTAAAAGGGTACATTCATTGCATATACTCTGGTGAGGGAATTGATTGCTAAAGGCCACATTTATCATATTGTTAGGGCTTAGGTTGTTGACATAGACTCACCAACCTTACAATATATCCCGGTGGTTAATGAATTTCTAGATGTCTCTCTAGATGAGCTCCCTAGTGTTCCCCTAGAACAAGAGATTAATTTTTCTATTGATACATTACGAGATGTCCCACCGATATCAATTCCATCATGCAAAATGGTACCAATAGAATTAAAGGAATTGAAGGAGCAGCTAAAAGACTTATTGGGTAAGGGATTCATCAAGCCAAGTGTGTCATCAAAGGGTACACCACTATTATTTGTGCGGAAGAAAGATGATTCATTGAGCATGATATAGACTACCAATAAGTGAATAAGAAGACTGTAAAGAACAAATATGCATTGCCAAGGACTGACGACTCTTTTGACTAGTTTCAAGGTGCCTGATGTTACTCAAAGTTTGATTTCAGTTCAACTTACCATCAGGTGCAAGTTCGGGGAAGTGATATTTCGAAGACAGCCATCAGGACCAGATATGGTCATTTTGAGTTTCTTGTGATATCTTTCAAATTAACGAATGTCCCAGTAGTATTTATAGACCTAATTAACATCATATTCAGGCACTTCATTGACATGATCGTGATTGAGTTAATTGACATGATCGTGATTGAGTTCATTGATGAGATTCAAGTTTATTCACGATCAGAGGGGGATCATAGGGATAATCTTCGAGTAGTATTTCATTTATTTTGAGGTTAAATATTGTATGCTAATCTCTCATCATGTGAGTTCTTATTGCATTCTAGGTATTTTTTAAGCCATATTGTATCAAATGTTAGTATACATGTTGACATGCAAAGGATTGAAGTCGTGAATACTTGGCTTAAACCGATGACCCCGACAAAAGTTCAAAACTTTCTAGGGTTAGTAGGCTTAATAGTAGGAATCTTTAGCCATTAGTATAGAAGAAGACAGAATCCTTGGATACAGACATACATTATGTGTTCTAGATGTGTCAAGTCTTTGACAACAGATTATGGTAAAAAGATACTATTCTCGATATTCTATTCACCCAGGTTCTACGAAGATGTATCATGATACTAAAGATACTTACTAGTGGCCTTGGATGAAGAAAGACACTGTTTAGTTCGTGGCATAGTGTAACACCCCAAGCTTCCAAAAGATTTTTAAAATGCAGAACTCACTTTAAGATAGTGAGCTACAGCGGCCACCTACGGGCCGTAGATGGATTGACGAGCCGTAGGTGGGAACCGTCAATGGAGCTGTGAAATTTCAGGATTTCCAAGTTTCTTAACTTTGCCTACGTAATAGCAGGACGGTTCGTAGTCCAGTTGACGAGCCGTAGATGGGTTCCGTAGATGCCTTCCAGACTTGGCCAAATTTTCAACCCAAAATGAACTTTCTGATTCAATTCACGAAAAAGTAGGATGGTCCGTCAATTGATGTACGGACCGTAGATCCCGTCCGTCGATTGGCCCTGATAGTTTTTAATTAAGGGCTTTTTGGTCTTTTTCCTAATTGTTTACCTATTAAGCTAAGTCGGTTGTACCCTTAATCTAAGACCTATAAATACATTCTAAGCCTAATTTCTTTCATTCTAATTCATTCAAAAACTCTCCTCTCTCAAATATTTCTCTCTCTAAAAAGAAACTCTCTCAACTGTCAAGGAAGAAGAAGAAGTTTGAATCCTCCATTAAAGACCTTCAATCTTCTCCAATTTCTTGTGGACTGCTTTGAGGTATGATAGTGTTCACCATTAGGAGTCCTTTCCTCCAATGGGTCCTTCCTTTTCTTCATGATTTTCAAAGGTTTACTCTAAATTGAATTAGGCTTTTAATCAATCATTGTGGGTTCTTCAACTATGATTTCAATTGTTGATTTTTTGATTTCTAGTGCACGATCTAGCATGATAAAATAACCTAGTGCACGAATTAGCGTGAATTACATGATTTGATGTAAAGATTGCATGAACCCCATGATCCCAAGCTAATTCTCCCCAATTTGATAATCTATGCTTTGATTGTTGGGTTGAGTTGTGAATTGATGAAGTTTATGAATTCTCTATGAAATAAACCATGAATTATGAATGAATTGAGGATAATCTTATGAATTTAGCATGATCAAGTCAAAAGCATGATTTTCCTCTTTTATGTGGGTTCCTTCGAGTATGACTAAATTGCCTTGTGCATTGAAATGCATGGTTTGAGATAAAAGTCTTATGAACCTATGATTTATGAATTATGAGCATGATGAACTAAGAAAAGATAAAGCTTATGAACTCATACATGTCTCTTATGAAGTTAATGATGCTTTAAAGGTGCTTTGAGATTGAAGCATTAAAGTTTTATGATATGTAGATATTGATGATGAATTTTGAAAGGATTTTCTTAACTAGGGAGAATAGGGAGTTGATTCAATGAAAGGAACAAGAGGAGATCCCTCATGTTTCCACCCCCCCCCCTCCCTATGATAGTCAAGAGGAGATCCCTCATGCCTATCCAAGACAATGCAAGAGGAGATCCCTCATGTCTTCTATGTAGCTATTCTAATGGAAACAACAAGAGGAGATCCCTCATGTCTACTCATAGTAAGGTAGGGGAGATCCCCCGTGCTTTCTAATGATATGATAAGATTATGACTATGATTAATCCGTGGGAACTATGCTTAGCACCGAGAAGACGAGAGGAGATCCCTCATGTCCCATACCTATGTGCCCCCATAGGATGTCTTGAATAGACCTTTGATTAGCTAGTGGATCCACTTAAGCTAGAAGCTATTGTTCTTACCTTTGCAAGTAAGGACATCTCTTTTCGGTGTGGGGTAGACACCGGATTCTGTGTTGATAGCTCACATGGTCTTACATGTTGGTTAAGGCTTTTCCCCACAAGTTAATGAATAAGTGTTCTCATATGAAGTAAAGAAAAGAAGGAAAGATGATTTAGCTTGCTTGGTCCTTGCTATATGCTTTATGTCTCATGTTTATCATGTTTTTATCTTGGCCATTGCATGTCATGATTATGTCTCTCTCTAGCATGATTTATGTGTTTTTGTGCATTGCTATCATACTTAGTACTTAATTGTGCTAACTTCCTACATTAACTTCTTTGGTGTAGGATGTGGCGATTAACCTTCCACTCGTGGCTAGAGCTTGATTAGAGATTTGATAGAAGACTTGGTGAGTCCTCATCCATCCGAGGACATAGCCTAGCTCTAATATTTTTTTTATGTCTTTCCTTATGTTGAATATTGTATTGGGCTGCGTCCCTATTACTTTTATTCGTATTCTGTGATATTAGAAGGCTTTGAGACATAAGTTATAGACTTTCGCTGTTTTGAGTAAAGCTTAGATATAAAATTCTCTTTTGAACTCTTATTTCTCAATTATCTTGTATGTTATGTATGCTATGGGCTTGTATGAGGCCTCTCGGGGTCTTATACGCTGTGTTACATCTAGGGGCTACCCTGGGTCGTGACAAACTTGTCATTCAGAGCACAAGGTTTTAGAAAGATTCTAGGATGTCTCATATGCCGCGTCAATTAGAGTCTTGTTAATGACTGTGAAGCGCGCCACATTTATTAATGAGAAGCTATAAGACGTTTAAGAAATTCCACTTCTCTTATTACTCGTAAGTCATGCCATAGAGTTTATGTAACACCCCAAGCTTCCAAAGGATTTTAAAATGCAGAACTCACCTAAAGACAGTGATCTACGGAGGCCACCTACGGGCTGTAGATGGATTGACTAGCCGTAGGTGGGAACCGTCAATGGCACTGTGAAATTCTAGGTTTTCCACGTTTCTGAACTTTAACCTATGGAGTAGCAGGACGGTTCGTAGTCCAGTTGACGGGCTGTAGATGGGTTTCATAGATGCCTTCCAGACTTAGCCAAATTTTCAGCCTAAAATGAACTTTCTGAACTAATTGACTGAAGAACAGGACGGTCCATCAATTGATGTACGGACCGTAGATCCTGTCCGTCGTTTGGCCCCGACAGTTTTTAATTAAGGGCTTTTTGGTATTTTCCCTAATCGTTTACCTATTAAGCTAAGTCAATTATACCCTTAATCTAAGACCTATAAATACTTTCTAAGCCTAATTCCTTTCATTCTAATTCATTCCAAAACTCTCCTCTCTCAAATATTTCTCTCTCAACTCTCAAGGAAGAAGAAGCTTGAATCCTCCATTGAAGACCTTCAATCTTCTCCAATTCTTGTGGATTGCTTTGAGGTATGATAGTGTTCACCATTAGGAGTCCTTTCCTCCAATGGGTCCTTCCTTTTCTTCATGATTTTCAAAGGTTTACTCTAAATTGAATTAGGCTTTTAATCAATCATTGTGGGTTCTTCAACTATGATTTCAATTGTTGATTTTATGATTTCTAGTGCACGATCTAGCGTGATAAAATAACCTAGTGCACGAACTAGCGTGAATTACATGATTTGATGTAAAGATTGCATGAACCCCATGATCCCAAGCTAATTCTCCCCAATTTGGTAATCTATGCTTTGATTGTTGGGTTGAGTTGTGAATTGATGAAGTTTATGAATTCTCTATGAAATCAACCATGAATTATGAATGAATTGAGGATAATCTTATGAATTTAGCATGATCAAGTCAAAAGCATGATTTTCCTCTTTTATGTGGGTTCCTTCGAGTATGACTAAATTACCTTGTGCATTGAAATGCATGGTCTGAGATAAAAGTCTTATGAACCCATGATTTATGAATTATGAGCATGATGAACTAAGAAAAGATAAAGCTTATGAACTCATACATGTCTCTTATGAAGTTAATGATGCTTTAAAGGTGCTTTGAGATTGAAGCATTAAAGTTTTATGATATGTAGATATTGATGATGAATTTTGAAAGGATTTTCTTAACTAGGGAGAATAGGGAGTTGATTCAATGAAAGGAACAAGAGGAGATCCCTCATGTTTCCACCCCCCCCCCTCCCTATGATAGTCAAGAGGAGATCCCTCATGCCTATCGAAGACAATGCAAGAGGAGATCCCTCATGTCTTCTATGTATCTATTCTAATGGAAAGAACAAGAGGAGATCCCTCATGTCTACTCATAGTAAGGTAGGGGAGATCCCCCGTGCTTTCTAATGATATGATAAGATTATGACTATGATTAATCCGTGGGAACTATGCTTAGCACCGAGAAGACGAGAGGAGATCCCTCATGTCCCATACCTATGTGCCCCCATAGGATGTCTTGAATAGACCTTTGATTAGCTAGTGGATCCACTTAAGCTAGAAGCTATTGTTCTTACCTTTGCAAGTAAGGACATCTCTTTTCGGTGTGGGGTAGACACCGGATTCCGTGTTGATAGCTCACATGGTCTTACATGTTGGTTAAGGCTTTTCCCCACAAGTTAATGAACAAGTGTTCTCATGATGAAGTAAAGAAAAGAAGGAAAGATGATTTAGCTTGCTTGGTCCTTGCTATATGCTTTATGTCTCATGTTTATCATGTTTTTATCTTGGCCATTGCATGTCATGGTTATGTCTCTCTCTAGCATGATTTATGTGTTTATGTGCATTGCTATCATACTTAGTACTTAATTGTGCTAACTTCCTACATTAACTTCTTTGGTGTAGGATGTGGCGATTAACCTTCCACTCGTGGCTAGAGCTTGATTAGAGATTTGATAGAAGACTTGGTGACTCCTCATCCATCCGAGGACATAGCCTAGCTCTAATATTTTTTTTATGTCTTTCCTTATGTTGGATATTGTATTGGGCTGCGTCCCTATTACTTTTATTCGTATTCTGTGATATTAGAAGGCTTTGAGACATAAGTTGTAGACTTTCGCTGTTTTGAGTAAAGCTTAGATATAAAATTCTCTTTTGAACTCTTATTTCTCAATTATCTTGTATGTTATGTATGCTAAGGGCTTGTATGAGGCCTCTCGGGGTCTTGTACGCTGTGTTACATCTAGGGGCTACCCTGGGTCGTGACAAACTTGTTATTCAGAGCACAAGGTTTTAGAAAGATTCTAGGATGTCTCATATGCCGCGTCAATTAGAGTCTTGTTAATGACTGTGAAGCGCGCCACATTTATTAATGAGAAGCTATAAGACGTTTAAGAAATTCCACTTCTCTTATTACTCGTAAGTCATGCCATAGAGTTTATGTAACACCCCAAGCTTCCAAAGGATTTTAAAATGCAGAACTCACCTAAAGACAGTGATCTACGGAGGCCACCTACGGGCTGTAGATGGATTGACTAGCCGTAGGTGGGAACCGTCAATGGCACTGTGAAATTCTAGGTTTTCCACGTTTCTGAACTTTAACCTATGGAGTAGCAGGACGGTTCGTAGTCCAGTTGACGGGCTGTAGATGGGTTTCATAGATGCCTTCCAGACTTAGCCAAATTTTCAGCCTAAAATGAACTTTCTGAACTAATTGACTGAAGAACAGGACGGTCCATCAATTGATGTACGGACCGTAGATCCTGTCCGTCGTTTGGCCCCGACAGTTTTTAATTAAGGGCTTTTTGGTATTTTCCCTAATCGTTTACCTATTAAGCTAAGTCAATTATACCCTTAATCTAAGACCTATAAATACTTTCTAAGCCTAATTCCTTTCATTCTAATTCATTCCAAAACTCTCCTCTCTCAAATATTTCTCTCTCAACTCTCAAGGAAGAAGAAGCTTGAATCCTCCATTGAAGACCTTCAATCTTCTCCAATTCTTGTGGATTGCTTTGAGGTATGATAGTGTTCACCATTAGGAGTCCTTTCCTCCAATGGGTCCTTCCTTTTCTTCATGATTTTCAAAGGTTTACTCTAAATTGAATTAGGCTTTTAATCAATCATTGTGGGTTCTTCAACTATGATTTCAATTGTTGATTTTATGATTTCTAGTGCACGATCTAGCGTGATAAAATAACCTAGTGCACGAATTAGCGTGAATTACATGATTTGATGTAAAGATTGCATGAACCCCATGATCCCAAGCTAATTCTCCCCAATTTGATAATCTATGCTTTGATTGTTGGGTTGAGTTGTGAATTGATGAAGTTTATGAATTCTCTATGAAATCAACCATGAATTATGAATGAATTGAGGATAATCTTATGAATTTAGCATGATCAAGTCAAAAGCATGATTTTCCTCTTTTATGTGGGTTCCTTCGAGTATGACTAAATTACCTTGTGCATTGAAATGCATGGTCTGAGATAAAAGTCTTATGAACCCATGATTTATGAATTATGAGCATGATGAACTAAGAAAAGATAAAGCTTATGAACTCATACATGTCTCTTATGAAGTTAATGATGCTTTAAAGGTGCTTTGAGATTGAAGCATTAAAGTTTTATGATATGTAGATATTGATGATGAATTTTGAAAGGATTTTCTTAACTAGGGAGAATAGGGAGTTGATTCAATGAAAGGAACAAGAGGAGATCCCTCATGTTTCCACCCCCCCCCCTCCCTATGATAGTCAAGAGGAGATCCCTCATGCCTATCCAAGACAATGCAAGAGGAGATCCCTCATGTCTTCTATGTAGCTATTCTAATGGAAACAACAAGAGGAGATCCCTCATGTCTACTCATAGTAAGGTAGGGGAGATCCCCCGTGCTTTCTAATGATATGATAAGATTATGACTATGATTAATCCGTGGGAACTATGCTTAGCACCGAGAAGACGAGAGGAGATCCCTCATGTCCCATACCTATGTGCCCCCATAGGATGTCTTGAATAGACCTTTGATTAGCTAGTGGATCCACTTAAGCTAGAAGCTATTGTTCTTACCTTTGCAAGTAAGGACATCTCTTTTCGGTGTGGGGTAGACACCGGATTCCGTGTTGATAGCTCACATGGTCTTACATGTTGGTTAAGGCTTTTCCCCACAAGTTAATGAACAAGTGTTCTCATGATGAAGTAAAGAAAAGAAGGAAAGATGATTTAGCTTGCTTGGTCCTTGCTATATGCTTTATGTCTCATGTTTATCATGTTTTTATCTTGGCCATTGCATGTCATGGTTATGTCTCTCTCTAGCATGATTTATGTGTTTATGTGCATTGCTATCATACTTAGTACTTAATTGTGCTAACTTCCTACATTAACTTCTTTGGTGTAGGATGTGGCGATTAACCTTCCACTCGTGGCTAGAGCTTGATTAGAGATTTGATAGAAGACTTGGTGACTCCTCATCCATCCGAGGACATAGCCTAGCTCTAATATTTTTTTTATGTCTTTCCTTATGTTGGATATTGTATTGGGCTGCGTCCCTATTACTTTTATTCGTATTCTGTGATATTAGAAGGCTTTGAGACATAAGTTGTAGACTTTCGCTGTTTTGAGTAAAGCTTAGATATAAAATTCTCTTTTGAACTCTTATTTCTCAATTATCTTGTATGTTATGTATGCTAAGGGCTTGTATGAGGCCTCTCGGGGTCTTGTACGCTGTGTTACATCTAGGGGCTACCCTGGGTCGTGACAAACTTGTTATTCAGAGCACAAGGTTTTAGAAAGATTCTAGGATGTCTCATATGCCGCGTCAATTAGAGTCTTGTTAATGACTGTGAAGCGCGCCACATTTATTAATGAGAAGCTATAAGACGTTTAAGAAATTCCACTTCTCTTATTACTCGTAAGTCATGCCATAGAGTTTATGTAACACCCCAAGCTTCCAAAGGATTTTAAAATGCAGAACTCACCTAAAGACAGTGATCTACGGAGGCCACCTACGGGCTGTAGATGGATTGACTAGCCGTAGGTGGGAACCGTCAATGGCACTGTGAAATTCTAGGTTTTCCACGTTTCTGAACTTTAACCTATGGAGTAGCAGGACGGTTCGTAGTCCAGTTGACGGGCTGTAGATGGGTTTCATAGATGCCTTCCAGACTTAGCCAAATTTTCAGCCTAAAATGAACTTTCTGAACTAATTGACTGAAGAACAGGACGGTCCATCAATTGATGTACGGTACCGTAGATCCTGTCCGTCGTTTGGCCCCGACAGTTTTTAATTAAGGGCTTTTTGGTATTTTCCCTAATCGTTTACCTATTAAGCTAAGTCAATTATACCCTTAATCTAAGACCTATAAATACTTTCTAAGCCTAATTCCTTTCATTCTAATTCATTCCAAAACTCTCCTCTCTCAAATATTTCTCTCTCAACTCTCAAGGAAGAAGAAGCTTGAATCCTCCATTGAAGACCTTCAATCTTCTCCAATTCTTGTGGATTGCTTTGAGGTATGATAGTGTTCACCATTAGGAGTCCTTTCCTCCAATGGGTCCTTCCTTTCTTCATGATTTTCAAAGGTTTACTCTAAATTGAATTAGGCTTTTTAATCAATCATTGTGGGTTCTTCAACTATGATTTCAATTGTTGATTTTATGATTTCTAGTGCACGATCTAGCGTGATAAAATAACCTAGTGCACGAATTAGCGTGAATTACATGATTTGATGTAAAGATTGCATGAACCCCATGATCCCAAGCTAATTCTCCCCAATTTGATAATCTATGCTTTGATTGTTGGGTTGAGTTGTGAATTGATGAAGTTTATGAATTCTCTATGAAATCAACCATGAATTATGAATGAATTGAGGATAATCTTATGAATTTAGCATGATCAAGTCAAAAGCATGATTTTCCTCTTTTATGTGGGTTCCTTCAAGTATGACTAAATTGCCTTGATTATGAAATTCTAAGTGTTAGCTTGCATTGAATTGCATGGTTTGAGATAAAGTCTTATGAACCCATGATTTATGAATTATGAGCATGATGAACTAAGAAAAGATAAAGCTTATGAACTCATACATGTCTCTTATGAAGTTAATGATGCTTTAAAGGTGCTTTGAGATTGAAGCATTAAAGTTTTATGATATGTAGATATTGATGATGAATTTTGAAAGGATTTTCTTAACTAGGGAGAATAGGGAGTTGATTCAATGAAAGGAACAAGAGGAGATCCCTCATGTTTCCACCCCCCCCCCCCTCCCTATGATAGTCAAGAGGAGATCCCTCATGCCTATCCAAGACAATGCAAGAGGAGATCCCTCATGTCTTCTATGTAGCTATTCTAATGGAAACAACAAGAGGAGATCCCTCATGTCTACTCATAGTAAGGTAGGGGAGATCCCCCGTGCTTTCTAATGATATGATAAGATTATGACTATGATTAATCCGTGGGAACTATGCTTAGCACCGAGAAGACGAGAGGAGATCCCTCATGTCCCATACCTATGTGCCCCCATAGGATGTCTTGAATAGACCTTTGATTAGCTAGTGGATCCACTTAAGCTAGAAGCTATTGTTCTTACCTTTGCAAGTAAGGACATCTCTTTTCGGTGTGGGGTAGACACCGGATTCCGTGTTGATAGCTCACATGGTCTTACATGTTGGTTAAGGCTTTTCCCCACAAGTTAATGAACAAGTGTTCTCATGATGAAGTAAAGAAAAGAAGGAAAGATGATTTAGCTTGCTTGGTCCTTGCTATATGCTTTATGTCTCATGTTTATCATGTTTTTATCTTGGCCATTGCATGTCATGGTTATGTCTCTCTCTAGCATGATTTATGTGTTTATGTGCATTGCTATCATACTTAGTACTTAATTGTGCTAACTTCCTACATTAACTTCTTTGGTGTAGGATGTGGCGATTAACCTTCCACTCGTGGCTAGAGCTTGATTAGAGATTTGATAGAAGACTTGGTGACTCCTCATCCATCCGAGGACATAGCCTAGCTCTAATATTTTTTTTATGTCTTTCCTTATGTTGGATATTGTATTGGGCTGCGTCCCTATTACTTTTATTCGTATTCTGTGATATTAGAAGGCTTTGAGACATAAGTTGTAGACTTTCGCTGTTTTGAGTAAAGCTTAGATATAAAATTCTCTTTTGAACTCTTATTTCTCAATTATCTTGTATGTTATGTATGCTAAGGGCTTGTATGAGGCCTCTCGGGGTCTTGTACGCTGTGTTACATCTAGGGGCTACCCTGGGTCGTGACAAACGTGACAAACTGTTATTCAGAGCACAAGGTTTTAGAAAGATTCTTAGGATGTCTTCATATGCCGCAGTCACTTAGAAGTCTTGTTAATGGACTGTTGAAAGCGCGCCACATTTATTAATGAGAAGCTATAAGACGTTTAAGAAATTCCACTTCTCTTATTACTCGTAAGTCATGCCATAGAGTTTATGTAACACCCCAAGCTTCCAAAGGATTTTAAAATGCAGAACTCACCTAAAGACAGTGATCTACGGAGGCCACCTACGGGCTGTAGATGGATTGACTAGCCGTAGGTGGGAACCGTCAATGGCACTGTGAAATTCTAGGTTTTCCACGTTTCTAAACTTTAACCTATGGAGTAGCAGGACGGTTCGTAGTCCAGTTGACGGGCTGTAGATGGGTTTCATAGATGCCTTCCAGACTTAGCCAAATTTTCAGCCTAAAATGAACTTTCTGAACTAATTGACTGAAGAACAGGACGGTCCATCAATTGATGTACGGACCGTAGATCCTGTCCGTCGTTTGGCCCCGACAGTTTTTAATTAAGGGCTTTTTGGTATTTTCCCTAATCGTTTACCTATTAAGCTAAGTCAATTATACCCTTAATCTAAGACCTATAAATACTTTCTAAGCCTAATTCCTTTCATTCTAATTCATTCCAAAACTCTCCTCTCTCAAATATTTCTCTCTCAACTCTCAAGGAAGAAGAAGCTTGAATCCTCCATTGAAGACCTTCAATCTTCTCCAATTCTTGTGGATTGCTTTGAGGTATGATAGTGTTCACCATTAGGAGTCCTTTCCTCCAATGGGTCCTTCCTTTTCTACATGATTTTCAAAGGTATTCTGTAAATTGAAGTAGGCTTTTAATCAATCATTGTGGGTTCTTCAACTATGATTTCAATTGTTGATTTTATGATTTCTAGTGCACGATCTAGCGTGATAAAATAACCTAGTGCACGAACTAGCGTGAATTACATGATTTGATGTAAAGATTGCATGAACCCCATGATCCCAAGCTAATTCTCCCCAATTTGGTAATCTATGCTTTGATTGTTGGGTTGAGTTGTGAATTGATGAAGTTTATGAATTCTCTATGAAATCAACCATGAATTATGAATGAATTGAGGATAATCTTATGAATTTAGCATGATCAAGTCAAAAGCATGATTTTCCTCTTTTATGTGGGTTCCTTCGAGTATGACTAAATTACCTTGTGCATTGAAATGCATGGTCTGAGATAAAAGTCTTATGAACCCATGATTTATGAATTATGAGCATTATGAACTAAGAAAAGATAAAGCTTATGAACTCATACATGTCTCTTATGAAGTTAATGATGCTTTAAAGGTGCTTTGAGATTGAAGCATTAAAGTTTTATGATATGTAGATATTGATGATGAATTTTGAAAGGATTTTCTTAACTAAGGAGAATAGGGAGTTGATTCAATGAAAGGAACAAGAGGACATCCCTCATGTTTTTCCCCCTTCCTATGATAGTCAAGAGGAGATCCCTCATGCCTATCGAAAAAAATACAGGAGGAGATCCCTCATGTCTTCTATGGAGCTATTCTAATGGAAAGGACAAGAGGAGATCCCTCATGTCTACTCATAGTAAGGTAGGGGAGATCCCCCGTGCTTTCTAATGATATGATAAGATTATGACTATGATTAAGCCGTGGGAACTATGCTTAGCACCGAGAAGACGAGAGGAGATCCCTCATGTCCCATACCTATGTGCCCCCATAGGATGTCTTGAATAGACCTTTGATTAGCTAGTGGATCCACTTAAGCTAGAAGCTATTGTTCTTACCTTTGCAAGTAAGGACATCTCTTTTCGGTGTGGGGTAGACACCGGATTCCGTGTTGATAGCTCACATGGTCTTACATGTTGGTTAAGGCTTTTCCCCACAAGTTAATGAACAAGTGTTCTCATGATGAAGTAAAGAAAAGAAGGAAAGATGATTTAGCTTGCTTGGTCCTTGCTATATGCTTTAGTCTCATGCTTTATCATGTTTTATCTTGGCCATGCATGTCTGGTTATGTCTCTCTCTAGCATATTATGGTTTATGTGCATTGCTATCATACTTAGTACTTAATTGTCTAAACTTCCTTACATTACTTCTTTGGTCGTGGATGTTGTTGGCGATGAACCTTCCATCGTGGCTAGAGCCTTGATTAGAGATGTGATAGAGACTTGGTGATTCCTCATCATCAGAGGACATAGCCTGCTCCTAATATTTTTTTACTGTCTTGCCCTTATGTTGGATATTGTATTGGCTGCGTCCTATTACTTTTTTCGTATTCTATGATATTAGAAGGCTTTGAGACATGAGTTGTAGACTTTCGCTATTTTGAGTAAAGCTTTGATATAAATGCTCTTTGAACTCTTATTTCTCTATTATCTTGTATGTTATGTATGCTAAGAGCTTGTATGAGGCCTCTCGGGGTCTTGTACGCTGTGTTACATCTAGGGGCTACCCTGGGTCGTGACAAACTTGTTATTCAGAGCACAAGGTTTTAGAAAGATTCTAGGATGTCTCATATGCCGCGTCAATTAGAGTCTTGTTAATGACTGTGAAGCGCGCCACATTTATTAATGAGAAGCTATAAGACGTTTAAGAAATTCCACTTCTCTTATTACTCGTAAGTCATGCCATGGAGTTTATGTAACACCCCAAGCTTCCAAAGGATTTTAAAATGCAGAACTCACCTAAAGACAGTGATCTACGGAGGCCACCTACGGGCTGTAGATGGATTGACTAGCCGTAGGTGGGAACCGTCAATGGCACTGTGAAATTCTAGGTTTTCCACGTTTCTGAACTTTAACCTATGGAGTAGCAGGACGGTTCGTAGTCCAGTTGACGGGCTGTAGATGGGTTTCATAGATGCCTTCCAGACTTAGCCAAATTTTCAGCCTAAAATGAACTTTCTGAACTAATTGACTGAAGAACAGGACGGTCCATCAATTGATGTACGGACCGTAGATCCTGTCCGTCGTTTGGCCCCGACAGTTTTTAATTAAGGGCTTTTTGGTATTTTCCCTAATCGTTTACCTATTAAGCTAAGTCAGTTATACCCTTAATCTAAGACCTATAAATACTTTCTAAGCCTAATTCCTTTCATTCTAATTCATTCCAAAACTCTCCTTTCTCAAATATTTCTGTCTCAACTCTCAAGGAAGAAGAAGCTTGAATCCTCCATTGAAGACCTTCAATCTTCTCCAATTCTTGTGGATTGCTTTGAGGTATGATAGTGTTCACCATTAGGAGTCCTTTCCTCCAATGGGTCCTTCCTTTTCTACATGATTTTCAAAGGTATTCTGTAAATTGAAGTAGGCTTTTAATCAATCATTGTGGGTTCTTCAACTATGATTTCAATTGTTGATTTTATGATTTCTAGTGCACGATCTAGCGTGATAAAATAACCTAGTGCACGAACTAGCGTGAATTACATGATTTGATGTAAAGATTGCATGAACCCCATGATCCCAAGCTAATTCTCCCCAATTTGGTAATCTATGCTTTGATTGTTGGGTTGAGTTGTGAATTGATGAAGTTTATGAATTCTCTATGAAATCAACCATGAATTATGAATGAATTGAGGATAATCTTATGAATTTAGCATGATCAAGTCAAAAGCATGATTTTCCTCTTTTATGTGGGTTCCTTCGAGTATGACTAAATTACCTTGTGCATTGAAATGCATGGTCTGAGATAAAAGTCTTATGAACCCATGATTTATGAATTATGAGCATGATGAACTAAGAAAAGATAAAGCTTATGAACTCATACATGTCTCTTATGAAGTTAATGATGCTTTAAAGGTGCTTTGAGATTGAAGCATTAAAGTTTTATGATATGTAGATATTGATGATGAATTTTGAAAGGATTTTCTTAACTAGGGAGAATAGGGAGTTGATTCAATGAAAGGAACAAGAGGAGATCCCTCATGTTTCCACCCCCCCCCTCCCTATGATAGTCAAGAGGAGATCCCTCATGCCTATCCAAGACAATGCAAGAGGAGATCCCTCATGTCTTCTATGTAGCTATTCTAATGGAAACAACAAGAGGAGATCCCTCATGTCTACTCATAGTAAGGTAGGGGAGATCCCCCGTGCTTTCTAATGATATGATAAGATTATGACTATGATTAATCCGTGGGAACTATGCTTAGCACCGAGAAGACGAGAGGAGATCCCTCATGTCCCATACCTATGTGCCCCCATAGGATGTCTTGAATAGACCTTTGATTAGCTAGTGGATCCACTTAAGCTAGAAGCTATTGTTCTTACCTTTGCACGTAAGGACATCTCTTTTCGGTGTGGGGTAGACACCGGATTCCGTGTTGATAGCTCACATGGTCTTAATGGGTTCAAGGCTTTTCCCACAGTTAATGAACAAGTGTTCTCATGATGAAGTTGAAAGAAAAAGAGGCAAAGCTGATTTAGCTTGCTGCGTCCTTGCTATATGCTTTAATTTTCTTCACTGTTTATCATGTTTTTATCTTTGGCATGCATGTCATGGTTATGTCTCTCTCTAGCATGATTTATGTGGTTTTGTGCGTTGGCTATCATATTTAGTACTTATTGTGCTACTTCCTACATTAATTTTTGGTGTAGGATGTGGGCGATTAACCTTCACTCGTGGCTCAGAGCTTGAATAGAGATTTATAGAAGACTTGTGACTCCTCCTCCATCCGAGGACATAGCCTAGCTCTAATATTTTTTTTATGTCTTTCCTTATGTTGGATATTGTATTGGGCTGCGTCCCTATTACTTTTATTCGTATTCTGTGATATTAGAAGGCTTTGAGACATAAGTTGTAGACTTTCGCTGTTTTGAGTAAAGCTTAGATATAAAATTCTCTTTTGAACTCTTATTTCTCAATTATCTTGTATGTTATGTATGCTAAGGGCTTGTATGAGGCCTCTCGGGGTCTTGTACGCTGTGTTACATCTAGGGGCTACCCTGGGTCGTGACAAACTTGTTATTCAGAGCACAAGGTTTTAGAAAGATTCTAGGATGTCTCATATGCCGCGTCAATTAGAGTCTTGTTAATGACTGTGAAGCGCGCCACATTTATTAATGAGAAGCTATAAGACGTTTAAGAAATTCCACTTCTCTTATTACTCGTAAGTCATGCCATAGAGTTTATGTAACACCCCAAGCTTCCAAAGGATTTTAAAATGCAGAACTCACCTAAAGACAGTGATCTACGGAGGCCACCTACGGGCTGTAGATGGATTGACTAGCCGTAGGTGGGAACCGTCAATGGCACTGTGAAATTCTAGGTTTTCCACGTTTCTGAACTTTAACCTATGGAGTAGCAGGACGGTTCGTAGTCCAGTTGACGGGCTGTAGATGGGTTTCATAGATGCCTTCCAGACTTAGCCAAATTTTCAGCCTAAAATGAACTTTCTGAACTAATTGACTGAAGAACAGGACGGTCCATCAATTGATGTACGGACCGTAGATCCTGTCCGTCGTTTGGCCCCGACAGTTTTTAATTAAGGGCTTTTTGGTATTTTCCCTAATCGTTTACCTATTAAGCTAAGTCAATTATACCCTTAATCTAAGACCTATAAATACTTTCTAAGCCTAATTCCTTTCATTCTAATTCATTCCAAAACTCTCCTCTCTCAAATATTTCTCTCTCAACTCTCAAGGAAGAAGAAGCTTGAATCCTCCATTGAAGACCTTCAATCTTCTCCAATTCTTGTGGATTGCTTTGAGGTATGATAGTGTTCACCATTAGGAGTCCTTTCCTCCAATGGGTCCTTCCTTTTCTTCATGATTTTCAAAGGTTTACTCTAAATTGAATTAGGCTTTTAATCAATCATTGTGGGTTCTTCAACTATGATTTCAATTGTTGATTTTATGATTTCTAGTGCACGATCTAGCGTGATAAAATAACCTAGTGCACGAATTAGCGTGAATTACATGATTTGATGTAAAGATTGCATGAACCCCATGATCCCAAGCTAATTCTCCCCAATTTGATAATCTATGCTTTGATTGTTGGGTTGAGTTGTGAATTGATGAAGTTTATGAATTCTCTATGAAATCAACCATGAATTATGAATGAATTGAGGATAATCTTATGAATTTAGCATGATCAAGTCAAAAGCATGATTTTCCTCTTTTATGTGGGTTCCTTCGAGTATGACTAAATTACCTTGTGCATTGAAATGCATGGTCTGAGATAAAAGTCTTATGAACCCATGATTTATGAATTATGAGCATGATGAACTAAGAAAAGATAAAGCTTATGAACTCATACATGTCTCTTATGAAGTTAATGATGCTTTAAAGGTGCTTTGAGATTGAAGCATTAAAGTTTTATGATATGTAGATATTGATGATGAATTTTGAAAGGATTTTCTTAACTAGGGAGAATAGGGAGTTGATTCAATGAAAGGAACAAGAGGAGATCCCTCATGTTTCCACCCCCCCCCCCTCCCTATGATAGTCAAGAGGAGATCCCTCATGCCTATCCAAGACAATGCAAGAGGAGATCCCTCATGTCTTCTATGTAGCTATTCTAATGGAAACAACAAGAGGAGATCCCTCATGTCTACTCATAGTAAGGTAGGGGAGATCCCCCGTGCTTTCTAATGATATGATAAGATTATGACTATGATTAATCCGTGGGAACTATGCTTAGCACCGAGAAGACGAGAGGAGATCCCTCATGTCCCATACCTATGTGCCCCCATAGGATGTCTTGAATAGACCTTTGATTAGCTAGTGGATCCACTTAAGCTAGAAGCTATTGTTCTTACCTTTGCAAGTAAGGACATCTCTTTTCGGTGTGGGGTAGACACCGGATTCTGTGTTGATAGCTCACATGGTCTTACATGTTGGTTAAGGCTTTTCCCCACAAGTTAATGAATAAGTGTTCTCATATGAAGTAAAGAAAAGAAGGAAAGATGATTTAGCTTGCTTGGTCCTTGCTATATGCTTTATGTCTCATGTTTATCATGTTTTTATCTTGGCCATTGCATGTCATGATTATGTCTCTCTCTAGCATGATTTATGTGTTTATGTGCATTGCTATCATACTTAGTACTTAATTGTGCTAACTTCCTACATTAACTTCTTTGGTGTAGGATGTGGCGATTAACCTTCCACTCGTGGCTAGAGCTTGATTAGAGATTTGATAGAAGACTTGGTGACTCCTCATCCATCCGAGGACATAGCCTAGCTCTAATATTTTTTTTATGTCTTTCCTTATGTTGGATATTGTATTGGGCTGCGTCCCTATTACTTTTATTCGTATTCTGTGATATTAGAAGGCTTTGAGACATAAGTTGTAGACTTTCGCTGTTTTGAGTAAAGCTTAGATATAAAATTCTCTTTTGAACTCTTATTTCTCAATTATCTTGTATGTTATGTATGCTAAGGGCTTGTATGAGGCCTCTCGGGGTCTTGTACGCTGTGTTACATCTAGGGGCTACCCTGGGTCGTGACAAACTTGTTATTCAGAGCACAAGGTTTTAGAAAGATTCTAGGATGTCTCATATGCCGCGTCAATTAGAGTCTTGTTAATGACTGTGAAGCGCGCCACATTTATTAATGAGAAGCTATAAGACGTTTAAGAAATTCCACTTCTCTTATTACTCGTAAGTCATGCCATGGAGTTTATGTAACACCCCAAGCTTCCAAAGGATTTTAAAATGCAGAACTCACCTAAAGACAGTGATCTACGGAGGCCACCTACGGGCTGTAGATGGATTGACTAGCCGTAGGTGGGAACCGTCAATGGCACTGTGAAATTCTAGGTTTTCCACGTTTCTGAACTTTAACCTATGGAGTAGCAGGACGGTTCGTAGTCCAGTTGACGGGCTGTAGATGGGTTTCATAGATGCCTTCCAGACTTAGCCAAATTTTCAGCCTAAAATGAACTTTCTGAACTAATTGACTGAAGAACAGGACGGTCCATCAATTGATGTACGGACCGTAGATCCTGTCCGTCGTTTGGCCCCGACAGTTTTTAATTAAGGGCTTTTTGGTATTTTCCCTAATCGTTTACCTATTAAGCTAAGTCAATTATACCCTTAATCTAAGACCTATAAATACTTTCTAAGCCTAATTCCTTTCATTCTAATTCATTCCAAAACTCTCCTCTCTCAAATATTTCTCTCTCAACTCTCAAGGAAGAAGAAGCTTGAATCCTCCATTGAAGACCTTCAATCTTCTCCAATTCTTGTGGATTGCTTTGAGGTATGATAGTGTTCACCATTAGGAGTCCTTTCCTCCAATGGGTCCTTCCTTTTCTACATGATTTTCAAAGGTATTCTGTAAATTGAAGTAGGCTTTTAATCAATCATTGTGGGTTCTTCAACTATGATTTCAATTGTTGATTTTATGATTTCTAGTGCACGATCTAGCGTGATAAAATAACCTAGTGCACGAACTAGCGTGAATTACATGATTTGATGTAAAGATTGCATGAACCCCATGATCCCAAGCTAATTCTCCCCAATTTGGTAATCTATGCTTTGATTGTTGGGTTGAGTTGTGAATTGATGAAGTTTATGAATTCTCTATGAAATCAACCATGAATTATGAATGAATTGAGGATAATCTTATGAATTTAGCATGATCAAGTCAAAAGCATGATTTTCCTCTTTTATGTGGGTTCCTTCGAGTATGACTAAATTACCTTGTGCATTGAAATGCATGGTCTGAGATAAAAGTCTTATGAACCCATGATTTATGAATTATGAGCATGATGAACTAAGAAAAGATAAAGCTTATGAACTCATACATGTCTCTTATGAAGTTAATGATGCTTTAAAGGTGCTTTGAGATTGAAGCATTAAAGTTTTATGATATGTAGATATTGATGATGAATTTTGAAAGGATTTTCTTAACTAGGGAGAATAGGGAGTTGATTCAATGAAAGGAACAAGAGGAGATCCCTCATGTTTCCACCCCCCCCCCTCCCTATGATAGTCAAGAGGAGATCCCTCATGCCTATCCAAGACAATGCAAGAGGAGATCCCTCATGTCTTCTATGTAGCTATTCTAATGGAAACAACAAGAGGAGATCCCTCATGTCTACTCATAGTAAGGTAGGGGAGATCCCCCGTGCTTTCTAATGATATGATAAGATTATGACTATGATTAATCCGTGGGAACTATGCTTAGCACCGAGAAGACGAGAGGAGATCCCTCATGTCCCATACCTATGTGCCCCCATAGGATGTCTTGAATAGACCTTTGATTAGCTAGTGGATCCACTTAAGCTAGAAGCTATTGTTCTTACCTTTGCAAGTAAGGACATCTCTTTTCGGTGTGGGGTAGACACCGGATTCCGTGTTGATAGCTCACATGGTCTTACATGTTGGTTAAGGCTTTTCCCCACAAGTTAATGAACAAGTGTTCTCATGATGAAGTAAAGAAAAGAAGGAAAGATGATTTAGCTTGCTTGGTCCTTGCTATATGCTTTATGTCTCATGTTTATCATGTTTTTATCTTGGCCATTGCATGTCATGGTTATGTCTCTCTCTAGCATGATTTATGTGTTTATGTGCATTGCTATCATACTTAGTACTTAATTGTGCTAACTTCCTACATTAACTTCTTTGGTGTAGGATGTGGCGATTAACCTTCCACTCGTGGCTAGAGCTTGATTAGAGATTTGATAGAAGACTTGGTGACTCCTCATCCATCCGAGGACATAGCCTAGCTCTAATATTTTTTTTATGTCTTTCCTTATGTTGGATATTGTATTGGGCTGCGTCCCTATTACTTTTATTCGTATTCTGTGATATTAGAAGGCTTTGAGACATAAGTTGTAGACTTTCGCTGTTTTGAGTAAAGCTTAGATATAAAATTCTCTTTTGAACTCTTATTTCTCAATTATCTTGTATGTTATGTATGCTAAGGGCTTGTATGAGGCCTCTCGGGGTCTTGTACGCTGTGTTACATCTAGGGGCTACCCTGGGTCGTGACAAACTTGTTATTCAGAGCACAAGGTTTTAGAAAGATTCTAGGATGTCTCATATGCCGCGTCAATTAGAGTCTTGTTAATGACTGTGAAGCGCGCCACATTTATTAATGAGAAGCTATAAGACGTTTAAGAAATTCCACTTCTCTTATTACTCGTAAGTCATGCCATAGAGTTTATGTAACACCCCAAGCTTCCAAAGGATTTTAAAATGCAGAACTCACCTAAAGACAGTGATCTACGGAGGCCACCTACGGGCTGTAGATGGATTGACTAGCCGTAGGTGGGAACCGTCAATGGCACTGTGAAATTCTAGGTTTTCCACGTTTCTGAACTTTAACCTATGGAGTAGCAGGACGGTTCGTAGTCCAGTTGACGGGCTGTAGATGGGTTTCATAGATGCCTTCCAGACTTAGCCAAATTTTCAGCCTAAAATGAACTTTCTGAACTAATTGACTGAAGAACAGGACGGTCCATCAATTGATGTACGGACCGTAGATCCTGTCCGTCGTTTGGCCCCGACAGTTTTTAATTAAGGGCTTTTTGGTATTTTCCCTAATCGTTTACCTATTAAGCTAAGTCAATTATACCCTTAATCTAAGACCTATAAATACTTTCTAAGCCTAATTCCTTTCATTCTAATTCATTCCAAAACTCTCCTCTCTCAAATATTTCTCTCTCAACTCTCAAGGAAGAAGAAGCTTGAATCCTCCATTGAAGACCTTCAATCTTCTCCAATTCTTGTGGATTGCTTTGAGGTATGATAGTGTTCACCATTAGGAGTCCTTTCCTCCAATGGGTCCTTCCTTTTCTTCATGATTTTCAAAGGTTTACTCTAAATTGAATTAGGCTTTTAATCAATCATTGTGGGTTCTTCAACTATGATTTCAATTGTTGATTTTATGATTTCTAGTGCACGATCTAGCGTGATAAAATAACCTAGTGCACGAACTAGCGTGAATTACATGATTTGATGTAAAGATTGCATGAACCCCATGATCCCAAGCTAATTCTCCCCAATTTGGTAATCTATGCTTTGATTGTTGGGTTGAGTTGTGAATTGATGAAGTTTATGAATTCTCTATGAAATCAACCATGAATTATGAATGAATTGAGGATAATCTTATGAATTTAGCATGATCAAGTCAAAAGCATGATTTTCCTCTTTTATGTGGGTTCCTTCGAGTATGACTAAATTACCTTGTGCATTGAAATGCATGGTTTGAGATAAAAGTCTTATGAACCCATGATTTATGAATTATGAGCATGATGAACTAAGAAAAGATAAAGCTTATGAACTCATACATGTCTCTTATGAAGTTAATGATGCTTTAAAGGTGCTTTGAGATTGAAGCATTAAAGTTTTATGATATGTAGATATTGATGATGAATTTTGAAAGGATTTTCTTAACTAGGGAGAATAGGGAGTTGATTCAATGAAAGGAACAAGAGGAGATCCCTCATGTTTCAACCCCCCCCCCCTCCCTATGATAGTCAAGAGGAGATCCCTCATGCCTATCGAAGACAATGCAAGAGGAGATCCCTCATGTCTTCTATGTATCTATTCTAATGGAAAGAACAAGAGGAGATCCCTCATGTCTACTCATAGTAAGGTAGGGGAGATCCCCCGTGCTTTCTAATGATATGATAAGATTATGACTATGATTAATCCGTGGGAACTATGCTTAGCACCGAGAAGACGAGAGGAGATCCCTCATGTCCCATACCTATGTGCCCCCATAGGATGTCTTGAATAGACCTTTGATTAGCTAGTGGATCCACTTAAGCTAGAAGCTATTGTTCTTACCTTTGCAAGTAAGGACATCTCTTTTCGGTGTGGGGTAGACACCGGATTCCGTGTTGATAGCTCACATGGTCTTACATGTTGGTTAAGGCTTTTCCCCACAAGTTAATGAACAAGTGTTCTCATGATGAAGTAAAGAAAAGAAGGAAAGATGATTTAGCTTGCTTGGTCCTTGCTATATGCTTTATGTCTCATGTTTATCATGTTTTTATCTTGGCCATTGCATGTCATGGTTATGTCTCTCTCTAGCATGATTTATGTGTTTATGTGCATTGCTATCATACTTAGTACTTAATTGTGCTAACTTCCTACATTAACTTCTTTGGTGTAGGATGTGGCGATTAACCTTCCACTCGTGGCTAGAGCTTGATTAGAGATTTGATAGAAGACTTGGTGACTCCTCATCCATCCGAGGACATAGCCTAGCTCTAATATTTTTTTTATGTCTTTCCTTATGTTGGATATTGTATTGGGCTGCGTCCCTATTACTTTTATTCGTATTCTGTGATATTAGAAGGCTTTGAGACATAAGTTGTAGACTTTCGCTGTTTTGAGTAAAGCTTAGATATAAAATTCTCTTTTGAACTCTTATTTCTCAATTATCTTGTATGTTATGTATGCTAAGGGCTTGTATGAGGCCTCTCGGGGTCTTGTACGCTGTGTTACATCTAGGGGCTACCCTGGGTCGTGACAAACTTGTTATTCAGAGCACAAGGTTTTAGAAAGATTCTAGGATGTCTCATATGCCGCGTCAATTAGAGTCTTGTTAATGACTGTGAAGCGCGCCACATTTATTAATGAGAAGCTATAAGACGTTTAAGAAATTCCACTTCTCTTATTACTCGTAAGTCATGCCATAGAGTTTATGTAACACCCCAAGCTTCCAAAGGATTTTAAAATGCAGAACTCACCTAAAGACAGTGATCTACGGAGGCCACCTACGGGCTGTAGATGGATTGACTAGCCGTAGGTGGGAACCGTCAATGGCACTGTGAAATTCTAGGTTTTCCACGTTTCTGAACTTTAACCTATGGAGTAGCAGGACGGTTCGTAGTCCAGTTGACGGGCTGTAGATGGGTTTCATAGATGCCTTCCAGACTTAGCCAAATTTTCAGCCTAAAATGAACTTTCTGAACTAATTGACTGAAGAACAGGACGGTCCATCAATTGATGTACGGACCGTAGATCCTGTCCGTCGTTTGGCCCCGACAGTTTTTAATTAAGGGCTTTTTGGTATTTTCCCTAATCGTTTACCTATTAAGCTAAGTCAGTTATACCCTTAATCTAAGACCTATAAATACTTTCTAAGCCTAATTCCTTTCATTCTAATTCATTCCAAAACTCTCCTTTCTCAAATATTTCTGTCTCAACTCTCAAGGAAGAAGAAGCTTGAATCCTCCATTGAAGACCTTCAATCTTCTCCAATTCTTGTGGATTGCTTTGAGGTATGATAGTGTTCACCATTAGGAGTCTTTTCCTCCAATGGGCCCTTTCTATTCTTCATGATTTTCAAAGGTTTACTCTAACCCAATTGAATTAGGGTTTGTGATCAATTAATGTGGGTTCTTCAATTATGATTCCAATTATTGACTTTATGATTCCTAGTGCACGATATAGCGTGATAAAGTAGCTTAGTGCATGAATTAGCGTGAATTACATGATTTGATGTAAAGATTGCATGAACCCCCATGATCCCAAGCTAATTCTCCCCAATTTGATAATCTATGCTTTGATTGTTGGGTTAAGTTATGATTTGATGAAGTTTATGAATTCTCTATGAAATCAAACATGAATTATGAATGAATTCAGGATAATCTTATGAATTTAGCATGATCAAGTCAAAAGCATGATTTTCCTCTAGTATGTGAGTTCCTTCAAGTATGGGTAAATTGTCTTAATTATGGCTTTCTAAGCATGAGCTTGCATTGAATTGCATGATATGAGTTGAGCTTGTATGAACTCAATGTACTATGAAATATGAGCATGATGAATTAAGGGTGCTTTGAGAGTAAAGTACCAAAGTTATGATATGATGATGCTATGGTTGAGTAGTGAAAGGTTTTCTCACGTAATTCTCCCACTATGATAAAAGAAGAACAAAGAGGTGATTACCCATGTTCTTAAGGAGCTATTCTAATGATGTAAGCTTGGACAAGATCCATGAAAGATGAATATCTATAAGCATGATTTTAGCTTGAACTGGTAACCTTAGTTGTACCTTTTCATGTTTAATGATATAAATATGTTAATGACTAATCCGTGGAAATTATGCTTTGCATCGAGTGGATATTGAGATGGAAGCCCTCCCGTTAGTTGAGGCCGAGTCTCCTAAAGAAATCTCTATCCCATAAACTATGTTGCCACTATAGGATGTTGTCTTTAAGTAGACATTAGCTAGTGGATCCACATAAGCTAAGAAGTTCATGGTCTTACCTTGGCACGTAGGACACCTCTTCTTGATGTGGAGTAGACACCGGATTCCGTGTTGACAGCTCACATGGTCTTACATGTCGGTTAAGGCTTTTCCCCACAAGTTAATGAACAAGTGTTCTCATAATGAAGTAAAGAAAAGAAGAAAGATGATTTAGCTTGCTTGGCCTTGATATATGCTTTATGTTTCATGTTTCTCATGTTTTTAGCTTGGCCATCGCATGTCTTGATTATGTCTCTCTCTCTAGCATGATTTATGTGTTTATGTGCATTGCTATCTCACTTAGTACTTAATTGTTCTAACGCATACTCTTGCCTACATTAAACTTCTTTGGTGTAGGACGTGGCGATTCACCCTCCACTCGTGGCTAGAGCTTGATCAAAGAGTTAATAGAAGACTTGGTGAGTCCTCTTCCCTCCAAGGACATAGCCTAGTCATTCTTATTTTCATGTCATTTCTTTTCAGTGTTGGATATTGTATTGGGCTGCGTCCCTATCACTTTTATCGAATTCTATAATATTAGAAGGCTTTGAGGCATGAGTTGTAGACTTCCACTGTTTTGAGTAAACCTTTGATATAAAATGCTCTTTTGAACTCTTATTTCTCTATTATCTTGTATGTAAATTATGCTAAGGGCTTGTATGAGGCCTTTCGGGGTCTTGTACACCGTGTCACATCTAGGGGGTACCTTGGGTCGTGACAAACATGGTATTCAAAGGACAAGGTTTTAGAAAGATCCTAGGATGTCTCATAAGCTGCATCAAGTAGAGTCTTGTTCATGAGTGTGAAGTGCGCCACATTTATGAATGAGAGGCTATAAGACGTTTAAGAAATTCCACTTCTTTTATTACTCTTAAGTCATGCCATAGAATTTAACTCTATATATCTCTCTCCTAATCCCTATCCTACGCGTTTCAGGATATGGCAACCCAAAGAGCTTACGCTAGAAGAAACATAGGAGAGAATGTGGAACAAAAAGCTCCTCCTCAAGCTCCTCAAGTTCCGATCGACCCTTTGGCGGAAGAAGTGACTAATGCGGAGTTTAGGGCTGCTTTCCAAGTGTTGGCTCAAGCCGTGACGGCTCAAGACAATAGAGAGGTGGTTGCTTCCGTAAACCCAAATGTGGGTACGGCGGCATCAAAAGTGAGGGAGTTTACGAGGATAAATCCCCCGAAATTCCATGGATCTAAGGTTGAGGAATATCCTCAAGAATTCATTGATGAAGTGTACAAGGTATTAATGATCATGGGTGTGACGCCGGAAGAAAAGGCAAAGTTGGCTGCTTATCAACTCAAAGGTGTTGCCCAAATTTGGTTCAATCAATGGAAGAGTGAGAGGGCGGTTAATGAGGGTCCTCTTGATTGGGAGAAATTCAAGGTTGCTTTTCTTGATAGGTTCTTCCCTCTTGAGAAGAGAGAGGCTAAGGTGCTTGAGTTTATCAACCTTCGACAAGGAAATATGAGTGTGAAAGAGTATGCATTGAAGTTCACAGAATTGGCTAGATATGCTCCGTCCATAGTTGCCTACCTAAGGGCAAGAATGAGCAAATTTGTGTCGGGAGTGTC
>JAGDQO010002372.1:0-17692 GCA_018342035.1 Solanum appendiculatum | reverse complement strand
ATTCGTGCTTGAAAAACGACCCCATCGGTCCGCTCCTTTTAATGGACATTCTTAGCCGTCCTCCGAGGGTTAACACCCCATAGATCAGATCGTGAACTCTTTCAGACCCTTAGTTTCACTTGGTTGGGGCAGAGTTTCAGCCTGCCTTCCACCGAATATAAAAAACCTTAGAGCTGCCTAACCTGCTGCCATCCCGGCGAAGAGAGTCATTATTTGTGTTACATCTTCGAATTCGAGAGAGGGCTTTCCTCTTATCTCTCAAATTATAGGCATTGAAGCGATCGAGAGAAAGTAAGAAAACTATTGCACACGCCCCCCATTCGCCCTTTACTAATATAATTGAAGGTAAGGCAAAAGCAAGAGTGAAACTACGAGCTAAAAGCAGGCGTGCCTCTCTTATAAGAGAATATGATACCATCCCCCACTTTTGGCGCACTTGTTTGATGAGCTAAGCCTAAGCGCCATATAAGTCACAAGCTAGCCTGAGACCTAAAAAAGCAAGGTCGAAATCCATCCCTCTTTTTCCTGTATTTGACTAGTAGGGCTAATGAACGACCCTTTGATCTATGTCGTTCCAAGTTCAGCCAGGTCTGATTAGAAGTTCCAAAATGAGTGGAGCGAGGGGCTTTAGAGGGAAAAAAGGGGGGGCGAGCTTTAATTGAAGTAGGGGCGGAGCTCCTCTCCTTACAGTCAAGTGGCTTTCACTCCTCATAGAGAGTTAGAAAGCGTCAGTTCTCATAGCGAGGCTTAGGCCGACGGGGTAGGGCGCGGCCCCCCAATTCTCAACCCCGACCTACACAAGTGGTTTTTTAACCCACATTTTGAAAAGTTCTGTTAGGTTCTTAGTAGCAATCGGCGACCTTTTCTTCTTTTACTTCACATAGCTTTTCGTCTCCTTGATGGCTTGAAGTTCTCCAAAAGTATGAAAAGCTGGAGGACTTTGTACCATCCATTCCGGTGTGGTTGGATTCTGTTCAACAGCCCAAGGACTTGGAGCACATCTTTTGTTCTTTCCACCGCTTGAAGTGATTGTTACGACCACGAAGAAACGACAAATCCCAACTACGGATATATAAGAGCCAAAACTGCTAAGGGCATTCCATCCAGCGTAAGCATCTGGATAATCCGGAATGCGACGTGGCATACCCGAAAGCCCTAAGAAATGCATAGGAAAGAAGGTCATATTAACCCCGAAAAAGGTGATCCAAAAATGGATTTGACCTAAAGTTTCAGGGTATGTCCGACCAAAGATTTTACCTACCCAATAGTGAAATCCTGCAAATAAAGCAAAAACGGCTCCCATAGAAAGTACATAATGGAAATGTGCAACCACATAATAAGTATCATGTAGAGCAATGTCTAGCCCAGAATTAGCCAGAACTATTCCAGTGAGTCCTCCTATGGTGAATAAAAAGATGAACCCTACAGCAAATAACATGGGTGTTTTGTATTGTATCGAACCCCCCCACATGGTAGCGATCCAACTAAAGATTTTTATTCCAGTGGGGACAGCTATGATCATGGTAGCTGCGGTGAAGTAGGCACGGGTATCAACGTCTAAGCCCACAGTAAACATATGATGAGCCCAAACAAGAAATCCAAGAACACCTATACTGATCATGGCATAAACCATGCCTAGATACCCGAAAACCGGTTTTCCCGAAAAAGTAGAAACGATATGACTTATGATACCGGATCCAGGCAGAATGGGAATATACACCTCTGGATGACCGAAGAACCAAAAGAGATGCTGGTATAATATGGGGTCTCCCCCTCCAGCGGGATCAGAAAAGGTTGTATTAAAGTTTCGATCGGTTAATAACATGGTAATTGCCCCTGCCAGTACCGGAAGTGATAATAAAAGTGGGAATGCTGTCACTAGAACGGACCACACAAATAGAGGTGATCTATGCATAGTCATTCCAGGCCCACGCATGTTGAAGATAGTTGTTATAAAATTAATAGAACCTAAAATGGATGAAACACCAGATAGATGAAGACTAGAAATTGCTAAATCAACTGCTCCTCCAGAATGGCTGGTAATACCACTTAAGGGCGGATAGACCGTCCACCCAGTGCCGCTACCCACTTCTACTAAGGCTGAGCTTAATAGGAGCAAGAGACTTGGAGGCAACAACCAGAATGAAATATTATTTAATCGTGGAAATGCCATGTCAGGCGCACCTATCAGAATCGGAACAGACCAATTACCAGATCCACCTATCATCGCCGGCATAACCATAAAAAAGATCATTAAAAAAGCGTGAGCCGTTATTAAAACATTATAAAGTTGATGATTCCCACCAAGAATTTGATCGCCGGGTCGTGCTAATTCCATACGAATCAGTACTGAGAAGCATGTGCCCATCACTCCAGCAATGGCACCGAAGATGAAATAAAGAGTCCCTATATCCTTGTGGTTAGTGGAGAACAGCCATCGGACCGGATTTGTCGTAAAATTGAGATTATTTCGTTTCCTTCCTTATCAGAGAGGGGCCCGCGGGGCTTATTTATTGAAAAAGGGGTAGTGAGGGGGGGGGGAGGAAGAATGGAAAGCCCGAACTTTATTGATGGGACATTTTTCTCCCCCTTTCCTCTCATCCTCCCCCGGTTCTGGTTCAGGAAAGGGTCAACGCAAGGATCTTATTTCGAAGCAATCTCTGGAGTTTTCCCTTATCCGAACGGGTCTTGCAAGAAAATAGGATTTCATATTGAGCTCCAAATATACGCTATTGGGATGGGATGGCTCCTACTAGCTCTCCCCCCCTAAGAACCGCACGTGCGAGTTCCCCCGCATACGGCTCAAGTGGCGAAGGCCCTTTCCTTCGCGCTTGGTAAGCGCTTCGCTGTAGCCAAGCTTACTGCTAGCCTATCGGCTAGAGCCAAGCTTCGACCGCGACTGCTCGTCGCTTCTGGCCGCCTTATTCCGTCACCCGAGATCCAAGTCAGCACCGGCAAAGATCTCTTGATTCCTCGCGGCCGGGCCGGCTTGGAAGCAAGCTACCTCTTGCCTATCTCCACCCCCTTCCTTCAGCTGGGTGAGCCTTCGCTTTTTGGATCGTCTTCTGCCCAATGCGGTACCCCCCGTTTTTTGGTTCCCATTGGGTTTACCTTGTTCACAGGTCGACCCCATGGCAGCAAGAAAAGGCGATCTTGTGCTATACTCCGGTGATATCTTTCCTACCGAGACACGCAAACTCCCATCGTGTCCCAGATCACATTCCGTGAATCGAAAGGGGAAGCCTACTCATCTATCAGCTCCTCTCGTAGATCGGTGCGGTTTTACGAAGCGTCTAAGCACAGTTCACTCGCGTTGATCAATCAAGAGGGTTGCCGCCGCTCCTTAAGGTTATCTGTTGTATCATACACTTCTTGCATTCTGTCCCACGCTTCATACCTCCTCTTTCTTCTTAAGGTAAGATAAAGGGCCAGGCATGGTGGGGTAGGAGCATCCAGTCGGCAATCTTTTTGGCTTGACCAAGAAGTCTTATGTCCTCCGAGTCGCACGGCGTTTTAACCGAAAGAACTTCTTGCGCAATTCATGCCTTTCTGTTTTTATGACCAGAAATTCTTTCTTTATTTTAAGAAAAAATTGTTCTCTGGACTTTTTATCAATATGAGGTGATCGTAACACAGTATATAAGACTCGTGATTCAGGCAATCCAATCTTCCGTGTGTAAGGCGGAAGCCCCCAAAAATGGTTTTCCAAAAATGGGTGATCAAAAGATCGAATTACTATGCCTATCTTGGTGGTCGTTACTTTTGGTGGTCTTTCTTTTTGGCTGACTCGTCTAAGTGCTCTCCTTTGTCTCATTGTTTATCTCGTAATCATTCGATTCCGCCCCTAAGGCTAGCTCCTACTCCTCCTCCTTCTCCTTTAGGATAGGATCCTCCTTGGTCCTTTTTACATAACACTCAAAGAAAGCTGAAATCAAAAAGAAAGAAGAGAAATTGGGCCATCTTTCCCGAGAGAGGCCGCCTTCTCTCAGGCCAGCAGTCTTCTACTTCTAGTCGACTGCTCTATGACGGGCTTCCCTCTTTCCTTGGCTCTGCTCGCTCGTCTACGCTCCGCCCCAGCAAGTAATAATTGAAAAACGATGTTTCCTTTCCTTACAGTCAAGTGGCTTTCCGCTCCTGCATTAAGATTGAAAACGAAAACTTGTCGTCAAAAAAAAGGCAATCAATCAGAAAATGGAGAAGCCTTTAGTCTAGTCTTACTCGAAGTACTTGTCAAAAAAATAATGAAATAGAGTTTTGACTGTACGAAAATTTCCAATGAAGGTAGAAAGCTCAGCGATTTCCGCTTCGCTTTTGCTCTCAATGTCCAATTCCGTAATAGAAAAATGCTGTGCAAAATACGAAAAATCTTCCTTTTTTGATCTTTCAAAAAAGGAAACCTTTTCGATACTTCTTGAGAAGCGCAGTATCTGCGAAGATGCCGTTCGACTACGGCATACAGTTTTCTTTTCTCCTCCGAACCCCGGGGCTGGGCCGTCCCCTTCGATTCGCGCACCGGGAATGAGCTCCAGACCGGAATTCTCTGGTGGAGGAGTCGGGGTTGGCGGTTGACTGAACCACCCTTCACCCGACGGAGGTGAGTAAAACTGATTCACAGCACGCGTTAGGTCATCCGCGAACAGATACCCAAAGTCTAAGGTGACTTTTGCCAGAACAAGACCCACGAGAACTTTTCCAATATGGAAGAAAAGGATTTGTACTCTTTTTGGGATCTTATTTAGCAGTGGTAGAATTCTTCCAAGTATTCCGGATGGAAGTAGACAAAATACGCAAAATCTCCATGTTGGCATGAACGAATTTCTTCGCTTCGATTCCGCCCCTAAGGCTAGCTCCTACTCCTCCTCCTTCTCCTTTAGGATAGGATCCTCCTTGGTCCTTTTTACATAACATTCTCGGCTGCCTCCGGTCCGGTAGGTCGGTCGCCCTCTAGCCAGTGACTAGCCCAGCTATGGAGCTAGGTGTACACCGCCACGTCGAGACTCTCTTTCGAAAGTGAGATACCGGCTTTCATAAGAGGGAAAGATCACTCCGTCATGCAGCAGAGCAGTGTTCATCTAACTAGAAATTTCATAAGAGAAGAAGAATCGTAGCGTAGGGTCGACATAAACAATCGGTTAAAATAGTCTAATGAGAAAGCATCTGTTCACGTTCGTAGTTGCAATAAGTTTTCTTTTTTGTTTCGAGATTGGCTTGGTCTTCAGTCTACCCTAATGAAACCTAAAATCTCACTCCCTCGCTTTCTCCTTCTGATAGACTAGCTTGCGCATCTTCTCTTTGGCACTCATCCTTGGCTTGGGGAGTGCTCTCTCTCTTCTGTGTCAGCGAAGGAAGGATAAGAGCAATCGGCCGAATGATTGTTATTCCACTTACGGTTACAGTGCCTCTATCGAAGCAGAACAAGTCTAATACTCCAGCCCCGGTTTTCGGGGATTCCATTTCGATCTAAGCCCGGAAACCCATATCTTTATATACGAAATTACTTCTTTTTTTTTTCAAAATTCCTTTCCTTACAGTCAAGTGGCGGAACGCCCCTTTCTTTCTACTAGTTCTTACATAAGCAATTTGCAGGAAGTAAACGAAGTCTTTCCTTCCGAAATCCACTCCTGAAGTCACGTCTTTCAGTACTGGGACTGAAGTAAAGTACTTGAGAGTTGCTCTTTGCCCAAAGCCCTCCTTCCGACTTAGTTAGAAATACCAACTCTAAATAGCTTTAGCATTTCTTGAGTTGAAAAGGTATTTCTAGATTCTAGAGCTCAGGGGAAGGTTTGGAACCCTAGTAGCAGAATGGAATCAGTTTACCGGACTGACTTCCATGCCAACACGAGTAGTTTAACTCATCACTACCTCGTAAGGGCGTTGAGAATTGTTTTTGCTTTTTTTGCTAAAAACTTTGGAAAAAGTCTTCAAAGAGCCTTTGCATAGTTTACGAATTCTGCTTAGTAGGGACCTAAACACAGGAATTTCTTTTCTCAGAGTCAGACCACGCCTTATGACGAAAGGGGGAGAAAGGACGGATCACCTGTCGATCTGTGATCAAAGAAAACTATACCTGAAGAATGGGATACAGATTGACAAGCACAAAAGGGTAGGCTTGGCTATTAATCTACGCTCATTGATGAGACGGCGACATAGAGAAGAAAGTATACCCTTTGTCACCCCCCTTGTCACTTAAAAGTAAAGAAGAGATACACACTTTGGAATTGGTGGGATTTAGGATGGAATCGAATAGCGAATGCACTTGCGGTTAAGACAGGTCCTGCATCTCCTACCTAATGCAATTGACCGACCCGCCATTTCTTTCCTTCAATAATGCCTTCGCTTCACTTCAAGACGCTATTTACCAAGGAAAGACTACCTTTTTTTTGAATGGAAGAAGCAGAAGGGGTGAACGAGCGCTGCGGTAACGAGCCGTAAGAAAGATGAGCAGAGCATCCCTTCCGCCGGCCTTTATAGGAGTAGGGGAGCGTGGTGAGATAGATAGACGTCCAATCCTGCAGCAGCTAGTTGCTCGGCCTTAGTCTTGGGCTGATCTCAGACTTCAATCAACCCCTTCGTACTTCGATCCAATCAATCGATCGATCAAGAGGCTAATCTCTTTTGTTTGGGCCGGTAGCTAAAAGAAAGTCCTCGCTTTCTCTTGAACAAGGGAAGGGCAGCATAGCATTAGCTTCAATTGAACAAGCTCAACCTTGAAAAAAAAAGGTGGTAGGCCGACGTTGAACGCTTCAACTTGGCCACTGAAGAAGGCGAAGGCTGGGCGAGAGACTAGGCCAACTTACTGCTTACTGCCATGGTTTAAGCTTTAGGCTCCATAGACGGAACTCTGTTTAGGTATTAGGGAGGGGAGGACACCACTCAGCACCGCTCCGTGGGGTGGGGTTCAATGCCTAACAAAAAGGGCCAAAAGCAAAAAAGGGATGTATGGCTGAGGGGAGGAGAGAAAGAACGCATGCATGGAGATTCTGTCTGTCGGAGGTTCGAGAATCTATGAAAGGACATCTAAGGCTAAGGTTACGAAGTAAAGGAAGTCCATTACTGAGAGAAGTGGTGATCTCGTCTTGCTTGCTGGGAGAGAGGAAGCTTCCGGACCATCTTTTCCAGCCAGATAGCGAGCGATCACTCAGCAATGAACACTAACTGAAAGCGGCCGGGAATGAGTACCTATCCCTTACGGGAATCGAACCCGTGTCTTCGACATGAAAAGACGATGTCCTAACCACTGGACGAAAGGGACCAAAAAGCCATTCTTCATATACCTCAGCTCCGAGAATAGAAGTGGTTCGTTTTCTTTCTATACGCAATTCAAGATTTCGTTTGTGTTCATGTTGGCGATTTCTGATGTGAATTCGGCGGGTCGTCCCCCCTTCCTACGGGTTCCCCCACCGACCCAGTGACACACCAACCACGCCCCTTCTCTTTCTCCGATCATAAAGCCCCCTGATCCCTTTATTTGTCTTTCATCCCCCCTGAATAAGTAAGACCCCGCTCTTTCTAATTCAAAAAAAAGAGGGGCGAAGCGCCCGTTTGAAGTGGCGAAGGCCTATGCTACAGTAAGCCAAAAAGTAGGTTGAGGTTACGAAGTCACTTAGTCGAACTAGAAAACTATAAAGAAAGGGAGGCTAAGGTTACGAAGTAAGGTCAGCTGGTTAAGGAAAGCTCAGGTTATGAGATCGCTTAGCCGTTAATTAATTGAAAAATGAAAGTAGTAGTGAGGCGTCGGTACGGAGTTGCGTCAGCTGTGGATATAGACTAGGCTAAGGCTTAGGTAAGGCTTGACTTCTATTTTCTTCACTTACACCTTACACTTCAGCTGAGTCTAACGAGGCTCAGGTGCGGAGCCTTCCACTGTGGACCGAGACTACGCAAAGGTAGAACACCATGGAAACTTCGCTGACTTTATCATCAACCTTGATTTCGCTACGCTCAATAAGAACCCGGAATAGCGGAAATAGGTTCGTGTTCCGCTTCCAAAGTCAGTCGTCTGCAGTTCACACTTGGGCAAAGACGACTCTCCAGTGGTTCCATTCCTTCTTACTGTACTTCTGGGTCAACCCAACCCGAATGGGAAGAAGAGGGTCAGCCAAACTGCGGTCCACTTTGTACGTTTGCTGAGCAGACCCCTCAGGCATTTTAGAAAAGGGAAGGGAACTTCTCACCCCGAGGGAGGCGGGAAGCTACCGCTTCTAGAATGGAAGCTTCTCCCTTACTTTTTTAGAGCGTATCGCTATTTTGAAATAAAAAAAAGGTTTATGGATGAAGTAATCGGAATGACAAGTGGTTACGGTTGCGGAAAGCGGAGAAAGTCGGGAACCGTCGGTTACCTTTTGAATCAAAGTAGCGACAAGCCGAGTATTACGACTACAGGGGGAGAAGCAAAGCTTCGTAGACAGCTTCGCTTCCTCCTCGCTTCTTTCCTGGCGACTAGCTTCTCAAGTGGGCGGCTTGGTAAGCAAGCTATCTTCAGCATCGGTAAAATCCCTATCAATAATAGGCCGGAATGGTGGGGAAGGAGGCCCTCCCTACTTCAATGGAAAGGGGGGAATCGCCGTTTCACAGCCGCTCCTCTCCTTACAGTCAAGTGGCTTTCACTCCCAAGAAGTGGGAATAGGAGTCAATCGATGACAGAAAAGATTGCCTAATGCCTTATCTCTTCTGGAAAGAGTTCTATCTCCCTAGGTTTGAATTCCTTCAGGAGATAACCAACCATCTTCCCTTTAAGATAGGGGTTAGGGAGGTGAAATTGAAGTGGGAGTCCTTCTACAAGGGAGTTTTGCTCCAAGGGCTATGGATCGGGGCGAGGGTCGAAGCGAGCGAGTTGGTTTGTGAGGGTATACGTGTGCGAGCATGCTATTCATGAAAGTCTTACCTATAGAGTAAGTAGGGCCGGACTGGGACTGCTTTAAAGGAGAGATTCCTCTTAGCCATCGGTCGACTTACTCCCAATCCTGCGCGAAACAGAAGTCCTATACCACGTCTGAAGACAGAAATGCTCTCGTAGGATCTTTTACTTCAATAGTAGATATCAGGCCTTTCAGCAGGTTAGTTCACGAATTCTCCTATTTCAATAAGAGACGTGTTTGGGCCCGCTTTGAAGACAGCCAGGAACTACTAGCACAAGATCCAGTATTTGAAAAGGTTCCATACCCATAAGGGTTCCAAGCTTCAACCCACTGCTCGAGCAACTTGCAACTATATTGACTTTTCTTGAAAGGGTTCTTTTCAAATGAAAGAATTCATTATGACAGCGGTTCCGGAAAGACAGATTAGACTTGCCCCACCCGGGCATAAGCAGGAAGAAGACTCTGTCGGATTTCAATACACAGAGAGAGTATCTCTTGAAAAGCTTCTAAGAAAGCCAGCCGAATAGAATGGGGACTTGCTTAACAGCGAAAGAAGGAAATTTGGTTAGAACGGGGGCTGCTCTCTCGCACTTCCCAATCTACGTTCAAGCACAACCAATTCCAGCGGAATTTGAATTCTAAAGGGGTCGCAGGCGGAACGGAAGAGGCTGGCTGATTCGATCAAGTAGGGCTAACTCAATGGAATTCATAACCCTTTCAATCTTCTCCTTATTTCCTTGGTCGGGCAGCAGTGTTCTCACTTCCAGGAAGAGCCACATCAGGGAGGATGGCTGCTGAAAGCAGAATTCAATAAAAGCATGATAGCGGAATGGGTTAGAGCTATGTTCAACTGGGTAAACCCGCGCAAACAAAAACTCTTTCTGATTAGGGATGATAATCGCAATGGCGAGGGTCTGTTACCTACCATAAGTAGGGACTCACAGAAGACTGTAAACGACTTTTCGAGGAAAGACAAAAGAAAGTGTGAACCTAAGCCAAGAGCCCACTTCAGATTCATAACATCTTCCACCCTCTGAATCCAAGATTTACTCACTGCCAACAAAAACATACTATATTTACTAGTTTAAATCGATTCACTAAGCTAGTTAAAAGCCTTATTACGCAATTCCACCAGTGTGTAATACATCCAACATTCTCAATATTAAACGCTTTTGGCAAGCCAGAGCAAGACTTCTCTGTGGGAACCCCCCGGTAAAGGAGACCTGTCTAGTCAAATAGGCTTCTAATAAGAAATTTGCTCATTCATTACTTATGCAATGACTTTCTTTTTCGTAGCGTCAACGTTACCTTTATATCTCCCTCGTCTAGTCGAGATTCCCTAAGAGAAAGGGATCAAATCTGTAGTTGTAGTTTCTATACGTCAATCCAATCTCGCTTCCATTCATCATCCATTCTGAGGAAAGATTCTTGAATAACAGGCTAAGAATATTCTTATAAGTCCTTGTCCGTTATGTATGCTCCAGTAAGAAAGTCCCTTACTTCGGCTAGTAAGGATTTTCATTTTAGGCAAGCAGGCTGCAGCGCGAGTACCCCTTTTTTTTACTTTTGCTGCAATAGAGGAGATTTCCATTGGACTAGTTAAAAGACTTAGATAACACACCGGGTTTACATAAGAAAAAGTTCACGTAGAGAAAAGAGATTAGACTAGTCATTGCACTAGTAGCGTCTACGAGCCTCCCGCTTCGGTACCATCTCCTTTTTTACCAGCCGAGCTGCCCTGTCAACCCTTTGCGGCGCTTGCTTCCTAGCTAGAACTCACACAGCGCAAACATCATAAATGAGAACTAAGCATAGTCTGACTCCCTAGCGCACAGAGCAAGAGTAAGCTACTTCACTCGAGAAGAAGAAATTGTTGAGTGAGCGATCCGGCCTCTAGCCCTTCAATGATGGATTTGTCTTCAAAAAACCCCGACCTCGGTAGAAAACTAACGGCAGGGCTCTCATTAACACTATTGAAGACGTAGCCGAATATAGAAACTATTATACCTTCCAATGTATACTGATGAAAGCGGTTTAAACATTCCTGCTCATCGGAAGTGAGTTTATTACTAGCCTTAAGGTAATCCTTAGCAGATGGTTCATCCCCCTTAATCAAAAGATTAATTAACAATGGTGAAGCCTGATACATATTCTGTATATCATCATATGGATATGCTAGCTCTTCAATATTTTTTTGTAATTCGATTAATCTATCACTATCGTACTTGTGAACTTGCGATTTACGCAATAAATCCAATACAGTATTTTGGTATTTAGAAATATTGGAGATCTTTATTCCCTTAACAGAATAATCATCATGGACCAGAACATCATAAAATTGACCAAAGAAGATATCATATCTGGAATCAGTTTGATAACACCTGCAAGAATAACGGAGCCTGGCCATCAAAATTGGATTACCTGATCTATACATCATCATAGAGATTTGTTCATTCATTATAGTAGAATATAAACCCTAGAAAGAAAGACTCTTTCTTTCACACAGCTCACCCGCGCCAACCCCGGTAGCTCTGATCTCTCATCTAGGAGAGAGCCAAATGGCGTTGGTTAAATTCATGGCGAGCAGGGATTATATCCTATAGAGTGTTCCTGATACTGATACCATTTTTTGCATTTTTATATTATATATTCCTTTAATAATGAACACAGTAAAGGGCATACTTTTTAGTTGCAAATCTTCTGAAAGTATCAAAATAATCAATATGATATTTCCAGTTCTTCTGGAAAGAGGGGTATAATTCTTCATTGGTTTTTTTTATTGCACACTATATCCGTATAGGACTCGTAAGCTTTAACTATTTTCTCAATCTTATATGCAATAAGCTTATCGCTAATTTTTTTATCAAACTCATTTGTATTTTCTAAGAGATATAGAGATATTGTAGTATACTACTAGGGATAACTTGTGCTCTTATTCTTCTGTCAAAAGTAGGGAAGAGCAAGTGTCTGATCAGATCAATCAAGCGATAGGGGCAGAGACTTTACTTCGCTAGGACGGAGTTGCTGTCGATTGAGGATTGGCCGAGGGCCCTTTTTTCTTTTATTAGGGAAGAGATTGTAGCTGGGTACAAATAGGCCGGTGAAAGACGAGTAGGCAAGCACGCGGGTTGTACCGGTCAGCTTTGAGCTGTCGAGTGACGATTGGCCGAGGGGACTTCCATCATGTAGCTGGGTACAAATAAGCCAGTTAAAGACGAGTAGGCAGGGCGTTAGGCTAGTGCCAGTGGGGTACGTAAACGAGGACAGATCACATGGTTTTGTACTGGTCAGTTTTGAGCTGTCGAGTGACGATTGCTCCATCTCTTAAGAAAGGACGCGGGGGGCCTGTCTTATAATAAAGGGGGTACTCTCTTCTCTGATGTGCGCTATATTATTGTGTCCTATTCCTTAAGGAGTGATCCGGGATTAAGCCACGTGGCGATACCCGCCAAAAGAAAGGGGGCCTTGAGTACTCAAATGCGTACGAGGAAAGGACAATTATTCAGCGCACTAAATCTAGTGGATGGGGTTCCATATTCATGAAAAGCCAGGGTTAAACCATGTTATGGAACCAAGACAACCTAATCAAAATAGGGTTACAAATAATATAATAAGAAAGAGAAAGGGCTTCCAACGTCTATAAATAGAAGCTTCTTTCTCTATTTGGCAAAGCAAGGGGAGATATGGATCCAGCTACCACTGAAAGACTTTCTCAAATTAATCAAAGAATTCTAAATGTTGAAAATGAAAGGCGCGAACGTCAGCAAACGCTTCATGCTTTTTTAGAGCATGTGCCTGCTGTTTTTCCGGAGCTGGTGGAACAACGCATTCAACAGCTCCTTAACCAAATTCAAACCCTGGAAGAAGAGGGGAGGACCCTTTCCCGAGACAGGGAAGACCTTATTGTTAGGATGGCCTTCCGCATCCGCGGCGGAAACAACTAAGAGTCAGTCGACTCTTTGGAGTTTAAGAAGGTTTAAATAAGTGTCTGTAGACGCAAAGTAGTGTGTTTCTTCTTTTTCTTTGTTTAGTGGAGATCTACTCCTATGCTAAGTGTCTTTGTTGTGTTTGCATGTATCACTAGTAGTCTTCAATGCTTCCGTTGTTCACTTTGTAATGTTGTGTTTAGTTGTGTGGCTGGTCTATGTGTGTGTAAGCTTCCTATTTGATGTATTCCCATGTAACGGCTATTAATGAAAAAAATCCGCTTTGTTCTAGTTCATTCTCTTTCCCTGTTTTGTGCAGAAAAATTGTTGATTTGAATTCTTTTTGAAATCTCGTTTTTTTATTGTTAATTTCTCACATATACAAGCTCAAACTACAGCCAAGAGGGTGGAAGTTGTGTGTTTACAGTCACTCTCCTATATCCTATAATAGCATAAGCATAGCAGAAAGCTTCCATGCCTCGCTATCCTATCTTTAAAACCGACACCGAAGGAGTTGAACGAAATGAGTTGAAGGAGTTGAACGAACGTAGCTTCTTCAAAGAGATGACGGATACAGAGCGGTTACCACTTGTAGGCTCCTTCACCAACTAGGCTAGGCCATGACTTTAACGAGTGCACGAGCAGAGGCGGAGACAGAGTTGCCCCCTCTTTCGATCATGCCTATCCAGATTCTCTCGATCCAGCCGAACTTACTTCGATGTAAGATGGAGTTGAAGTCTTAGGGTAAGCAGCTCCGTACGCCATTCGGATATCAGCAGTTTCTGTCCTAAGGCAAGCTCCTGCATCTCTAGGGATAAAGGCATCTTTTTTTTCTGCCTTCTCCTTTCGCTCAAGCGCTTCCCTCTTATTGTTGATTAAAGGAGCTATTTCATCCCTTCGAGCCTCTTGCAGTGACAGAGGCAGGCCTAAGGGTTGCAAGCCCATCCAATTCAATTACACAAAAAGAGAAACCTATGTCGATTAAGAATCGAAAGTCGTCGTTCGTTAGACAAGGCCCACGTGCTGTGCATCTCTGGTGTTCTGCTCGTGGAATAGAAAGAGTTCGTTGCATCAACAAAGTGTATTAGTCAAAAAGGCTTACTTAAGCTCATCGATGTGTACTCCTAGGCTGTGAAAGAGAGGGCGGACCAGGAATTGAATCAGATGCATCGAATGCCCTTGCCCTGTTAGCAAGAAAAGAAGGAGCTGCTATTGATTGAATCAGGAAGAAGATAACCTCGAGCGGACCTTAGTAGGCCTTTCCGCAGTCAAATTACTAATTTAAAGAAATTATTGACAGCTTAAACAATTGATTGCCCTTTCTTTGTTCTTTCCCGAGTGAAGTGACTCACACTAAGCCCCGCTTCCTTACTTAGGCAGATTCATCTCCTTCCTTTTTTTGAGAGAATCGTGGTAAGGGCTGAAGATCGAGTTCATGCTTTTTTTTGGGCTTGTGTAAGGATTTCCCTATCGGTTAGCTGGAGAAGGGGCAATTGACTTCCTCCCTTCATTCTTCTATTCAAGTGGGAGGAAAAAGACTTTTACGCTTTATGGTCTGAATTCAACGGATCTCAAATCATCCATTTCTGAGCTTCAAGCCTTGCAAGCTTTCGAAGTCTTGCATTCATTTCTGTCTCATTTTCAGGTAGAGTGTACCTGGCCCCTATAGGAACCCCCTGATCTGATGGGGGGAATTCCTATGAAAGAGGCTCACTTGGAAGGAGCGATAGAAGAGATAGCCTCATTCAACAGGAAAGCTTTGTGCTTTTTCTAGCTTTGGCAGGGTTTCTTCCTTTATTGAGTTAGCTTGGCTCTTGGCTTTGGTATATGGAATAGAGTCTTTCCTTATAGCTAGTCTTCTGACTTGCTCTGGAATACGGATTTTTCATGCCTAGCTTTATGGGAAAGATCATATCTAGAGTAGATACCGAATCTCATTCCTTATCAATTTCATGGTTCATTCCAGTCTTTAGTAAGTCAAGGCATTCGGGAAGCAGGAGATCGATCCGCTCTTTCCATCTCTCTTGCCGGCTTAGCCGAACTACTTGAACTCGAGTCATTCGCTTCCTTAAGCCATGTCCATACTAAAAGAGCTAAATCGGATGGTGACTAGATTCATTCCGTAGCACGGGATTCTGTAACAGCAAAAACGTTGACCCCTACTACCGGTCCCGCATTTGAATCTGAGAAAGAAAGAGAGTCTCTCCCTAAAGCCCTAAAGTCTCATCCCACGGGCACATCTTGACTATGAAAAGCAGAGAGATAGATCACGCCTAAAAGCTGCCATTTCTATTAAATACGATACCACATCCGATTTGATTGAACTCACGGATCCAATCGCCAAGGAAAGGCCAGTCTACTGACTAGGGTTAAAAGAATTTACCCAGGCATGGGATAAAGGGCAAGAAGAGCCGAGATGGCAAATCGAGCAGCCTATTGCGCTAACGGTAATGGATGAAAGGGAAGAGGGACGAAGTGAAGACGGGGTTTACTCAAACGAGTTGAATAAGCAAGCCAATAAGATCAAATTGCTCTTGTTGAACCAGCTACTAATCACCAAGTCCTTTGTTTAGCCAAATCAGCTTGGGATAGCTTGGTTGGTGAGAGAATTTTAGCATTCATTTGATTGATAGATGCAAAGAATTCACCTAACTAGAACTCCGCGAGTGAACGCAAAGAAGCAAACCAGACTAGACGGAAAGAACTCCGAGTAAACAAAGCAAAAGCCCATCTGGCCGATCTCAAGCTGGATGAGAAGGCAAACCAACCCTCCGAAGAAGGAAACTATGACTAATTAGACCGTTAGTGACCAAATGACAACGTCGACATAGGAAAAGAAGGTGAGATAGGGGATGGAAGCAGGGTAGTGCTAACTCTGCATCCGCGGCTATTTTGGCTCTTTCCGGAGAGCATCAAATCAACCGCTTTCATTTGCTTTGAGACTGACCCTCTTCCAGGCGAAAAGGGGAAGGAGCTTTCCAATCGATCACACGCCCGGCACAAGAGAAGGAAGGGCAAGAGAATAAATAGGCACTGGCATATTGACTACTTGAAATACGGACTATATAAGAAAAATGGGGAGGGAATGAGAAGAAAGCCTATTTGCAGGCAACAAGGATTTGCTGCTTTCTTAGGTAGAAAAAGGAGTTACCTAGCTAGTGGAGCGAGGTAGTTTACTTGCCTTTCCGCGATTCCTACATTGAGCTCTCTGTGCCTTACTTATTATGAGTTGAGAAATCGATATAAGAGAGAATCCGCCAGCTAGAAGAGAAATAGGATATAGGTGAGCCCGGGGAATATTGTTGAAAAAAGACCCCTTATAAAAAGCTCTTGGCCCACCCTTCACTCTGTTCACGGTTAGCCGGGAATGAGACAGGGAGTTCTATTTCATTTATGACTTTCGCCTTGCACCTTACACTAAACAGAATCTCTTGCACGCGCGTATAATAAGGAAGAAGACCTTGCTGGCTATTCCTTATTCTTGATAGCACAGGAAAGAGAGATTCCGGAATCTCTTGACTTCACCGCTACGCACCTTTCAAACATATTTTTCTTACTCCAAGAGCGAAAAGAACATCATATAATCGGTTATACTATCCGAAAACATAGGAGTAGTAGTACTTGCTAAAGCTAAAGGTTTTATCCCTCTCGACACGTGAAAGCTAAAAACAGTCTACTAGATAAGCCAAGTAAAGCAGTGCCAGATACAGATGAAATTGTTTTTTCTCCTTTTTAGATTTAGAGAAGTAAATTCCTTATTAAATCCTCCCCCGAGGGGTACTTCTATTTAAGCTTTAGAGAATCCAGTTCCAGCGGAAGACTAAGTAAGGTGCGGTATAAAGTCCAATCAATCTCCTCCAACAGACAATAGAGGGCTCTGACCTGACCACAGTCAATCAGTCTATTGTTCTGGTTCTATATAGTCTAACCCGGAAAAGAGAAGACTCATCGTTTTTAGCCTGGTCCAGGTGTGGGAGATCTTTACCATATAGTATAGTAGCCCTGCCCTTCCGACAAGAGCAGTTACGCCTTTTCCTAAAGCCCTTACTAAACCACCAGGAAGTAGTCCGCTTTGATATAACCGGGACTTTGCCTAGCTACCACGGAAAGCATAGTCAGAAGAGCTGAAAAAAAAAGCCATCTTACTCTCGGACCTTACCTTAATAAAGGAAGAACTTAAGCCTTTCTTAAAAATAAAAAGCCCTATGATGAGCTAACTTGGCTTGGTGCAGGACATGGAATCACAGCAAGAAAGAAGGCTAGGAGAGATAGCATACTTTCCTTTTTTAGGATTTCTACCCGCGGATGACTGAACTGCCTTTCCTTTCGAACTGAACTACCACGACTCTCGCTAACTGCCTCGGATTCTTTGGATAAAAGAAGACTAGCTTTTAGAGTGGATTCCTTCCCTAAACTAAAGAATTTACTTACCTTCAGCCGGTATCATTTCGCTTGAGCCGGGAACTCCTGTTTACCTTACGACAGGTATTCCTTCTTATAGATATCATCGAAAAAGCGGAAGACTAAGAAGACTTTTCTTTGTCTCGTCCACACCCAGGAAAGAAAAGATCAGATCAGTAACAGCAGACTTCCAGTTCCTTGTTCCCATGAAAGCATGAGTGAACGGTCACTTATTGTTGAGAGGATTTGAAAGAGCCGAGTCTGTAAAAGGCTTATCGGATGGGTAAGAAAGACTTCGGTCTATCCAATTCAAGTTCAAGACCGGTTAAGAGAGCTACGTCCAGCAGGGTTGGGCTCATCATCCCGAATCGAAAATGAAAGGAATTGGTAGTGAAAGACCAGATCCTTTTTTTCATCAATTGTAGTATCTATGCGCCAATCCTTTTAGATTTACAATCCTATTTTATTATAAGAAATGAGGTTTTAACCCACTTTAAAAGAGTCCTT